>JAWNZC010000027.1:0-284312 GCA_035771165.1 Paragorgia papillata | reverse complement strand
GCTGCTAAGTTATCCAAACACTGTGTCTATGATTGCCTTTATTCAAACGTAAACACATGGAAGGATTTATTCTTTACGAGTATTTCTGCTAATGTCTTTGAAGTATTGGTAATATTTTAATGCTTTTTGTTCTATATTTCTAGCCAATTCAGTCTCAATCATTTATTCCCACTACAGTCTTCTTTAACAGTCGATTTACCCAGCGCGCGTGGAGTTGAACAAAGAAACCTTTATATCGTTCCCAGATTGTCAGCGTACGTTTTTTTCGAAGGTTTTGGGAAGATAAGGTTAGTGGTTTCAAAGGTTATGGGGCGTGTTCAGGACATCGCATGTTTGCTAACGCAAACCACTGCCGCAAAATGATTACAGATGCGGGAGCTTTTTTATGTTGGTTACCACTCTGAATTAGAAAGTAATGAGAATCAATATGAGGTCAGTCACTACTATGTATAACTCTTTATTTAAAGGTTAAACGATTTTAATTTTTTAACCTTTTAATTATAGTGTTATACAAAGTAGTGACTGGCCACATTTGCTTCTCATTTCTTTCTTTGCGACATGCTACTGAAGGGCAACTCTCATCCGTTTGACCCTCTGAATTAATTTAATTAGGTTTTAGCCTGAATGTTGTTTTTCTTCACTAGAATTTCTAACAACTAATTTATTAGAGCGAAAATAACTGACCTAAAATATCGATTTGATTTGAGGTGGAACGTCCATACAAGTCTCTTGGCCCGTCCCAAAAAAAAGGTGATGGTTTAAAGGAGGCCTGAGCGACGGACAATCGTACATCCTCTTATGCATGCCGAAGGTATACGTACCATCGCTATCTCATGAATTTTCTTTAATAAAAATATATTTAAGGGCCCTCCTGTTTACATGATGCGGATGGAGTGTTCAAGTCAAAATCGCACATGTTGTTTCTCCGTGTTGTGATTTACATGAAGACGATCGGAAGTTTTCTATCCGTGATCGAAACGGATTGGCTGAAGTCAATCCTCGCAGTGGAGTAGATTGACGTGAGATATCAAGCAAGGACTCTGACTTGAAGGTCTCCAATCATGATTAATCTAAGCACGGTTTGACTTGAAAATTACTTGAAACACATGAGTGTAGTGCGTGTCGTTCTATATGGCAGGACATTGAGGGAAGCACAGAAAGTAGTGTTCCAAGAACATCAGATTTTCCATGTAACACAGGTGCCGGGATTGAGTTGACTCGTTGTTTTTTCGATCCGATGTGAACTGTCAATCCGCTTCATGTGAACCGGGCCTTAATTTACTAATAAGAAGAATCTACGCAGTAGTATGCGATAAACGGTGCGATAATAGGCCATTTGCACGATGACGTGTGAGATGGGCGTTGTGCGGACTATACAAAACAGAATGCTTTGCCACTATTCTATAGGGTTTCGGCTAAAAGGGACTTACTCAAAGAGGATGCATCTTGTCCTTTCGCGGCTTTTCTAAAATATGTCGTCAAATATGTTTTTTTTCTCAAAAGCTTAGGGGGTAAAACCAGGTTATTGTTTAGGGTTCAGGTTTATGGTCGTAGTTCCAGTATCGAAAAAAGATTACTAAGAATCTTGAGCTAAAACTTGACCGACAAGTTTAGAAAAAGAAATTTGGCGGTATATTTTCGAAAAGCCGCCGAAAGGGCTGGGACGGGTCCTTTTGATGACTCTACCCTTCTTACTCATGGGTATAATGAAAGTACCACTAGTAATCATCTAGAAATTAGATTTCTTAAAATCATGTTTCTCAGATGGGCAAATTTTGAATAATCTGATTCTAAATTCCAAGGAAAACGATAATCGATTATGATATATTCAAAGCGTAAATTTCAAGCTGCTTCTTCCCTTATGGTTGCAACTTAACATACATGGTTATGGAGAAGAGTAAAGACCGGCAAAACTTCTTGGTATTACATTTTGACTGCAATTTAAAATGGGATTATCAAATTACTCTAATTTATAATTACGATTAAGTTCGAGACTTTACTTGTTTAAAAAGAATCCGACAATGTATTCCTCCTAGCTTTCGTATTCAAGTTCCTACTATTCTTTTTAGTCATCCTCACTTGCTTATACTGTTGTACCATATGGGGAAGTGCAAGAAATGAGTTACTCAATGATTTTTATTACTACTACAAAAAAGAGCAGCCAGACTAATTCTTGAACAGGATACTAGATCTCGATTCCATTGAATTATTTCGCCAACTTGAATGGATTCCAATTCATGAAACCCTCATTAAAATGAGAAAATTTCTACCCAAAGTTTAACACCCTTGAAAACATCACTGCTTAGTGATATAAGAAATATGTTTACCTTTCTGTTTGCGAGACATCCAGTGTCAACACAACCGATTATCTCTAACAATATCTGAAAAATTCCTGCTATCAAAACTGTGTTTGCTATGTCTAAATTTTCATACTAGTGGTGCACGTCTTTTCAACTCAATGCCTGTTGATTCTGAAGGATATTGGCTAGGTCACACTGGTTTTATTTCATATAAGAAAAAAAAAAATTCTTTATTGCCTTAAATCACCAAAGTTGATCATGGTTAGTAAATTTAGCTGTAATGTTTGTAAACATGTTGGTTGTTTGTCGCTGTTTTCACCTACCAACCCTAGTTTAGGTTGGTGATGCGGCGACACATAGCTACATGTCTGTATAGAGGGCCATTAGGTAGAATACCGTTTATGAATAAACTGTAATAATGTAGAAAATACCCTCTTCAAAATTAAAGTTTTAATAATAATAATAATAGTTATCCCTTTTAGGCGAAACCCTTGAAGTACTGGCAAAGCATATCTGGTAGATGTAAATACCTAAAACGCCATATTACGTTAACGCGCAAATGGTCTATTGTGGTTATCCACGTATTCCACTCTTTTCCCTCTCGATAAGTGTGACAACTATTTGACACATTTTATGTATACTAATCAGTTGAATATAAGATTTTAACACATCTGCTATTTTAGGCAGGTTGGATAAGGCAATTATAAGATTTGACATGTCAACATAGTTATCTTTATGTGAAATTATAAGAAGTTGATGGAAAATTTCAAATCCTAAACTTCTAGTATAAAATAAGCATATTCACGCGCCATTGTTACATTTACAATTTTCAAATAGATTTCAACCAATTTCTTACTTGGGGTGCTAGAGGCCCGGAAAGGACTTTTTAGCAATCTATTTATGATGTAAACAAACTCTATTTATCTATTCTCTTTACGTGATTAATTATATTTTAAAAGCGTTTATAACCTTTAATTTGCTATTTTACAGGCATGACCTTCGCAAAGACAGTAGATTATGGAGTTTTAATGGTCTTATTAATAAAAGGTAAGACGATGATCCGCCTCGGATTCCTTTGTTTTCCGAGGACGTTGATTGGGACGAATTTTCTTCATTGCTTATTTCAGTATTATTATTATTATTATGATTATTATTATTATTATTATTATTATTATTAGTATTATTATTATTATTATTATTTTTATTATTATTTATTATTATTATTATTATTATTATTATTATTATTATTATTAGTTTATTGATTATTATTTAGGTAGATGATGAGGACAGTCGCACCTAACGGGTGCTGCTAAAAGTTGTTGTTGGTAATTGGTTAATAATCCGTACGGTAACTTGCCGTTCGTTAAATGCTAGTTGGCCTTACTATCAAATATCAACTATCATTTATCAATCAATTCAGGGTCAAAGAATAAAACTGTGGGAATGTGTCTTGCTGAGGTAAGAACCAGATCAATACTGATTGTGTATGTTTCAAGGCGGTTCCAAACACGCTCTGGTTTTGGTATTGACTGACTTGAACAATAGATTATTCTCCTCGCAACGCTTATTCTTAATGGAATGCTAAGCAAGATTGAAAAGGCTTTTTAAAACTGCGATTGCTGGTGGAAAGATTTATTACGTTGGAAAGATAAGTTAGAATCACATTTTGATTATGAATTTGCAAAAATTTTTATTGTTAATATACCGACGATAACTGGCGAGAGTTTGAAGAGAAAGAATGTCAGTTTAGAAGCACAGATAGCATCAAGACGCATCACCCATGGGAACGTTGTGTGTGGCGGGTTAATATAGAACATTGGTATCGAGTGTATAAAATATTACATGGAATATTCTACAAAGGACAACGTTTTCCTTGCTCCTAAAACGGTCATCTGGTACGTGGTGGAGTGTGCAAGTTTCACAAATAAATTTGCATATTCGAATTTTGAAAATGTTGTCCCACAAGGGATGGGGACGATTATTACATCAAGCGATTGCTGACCATTTCCTTCAGTAACATAAAACGACAATTAGATTATATCAGAAATTACAATCTCTCCCCACCTTGTTTTGGCTTTAGAAGAGTGAGAAGTGAATGGACAACGATCAAGTTACTAAACAGAAGTTGGTTGAACTTTGGTAGACCCATCGAAAGAAAGCGATCTCAATCATTAGGAATAATGGCAAATGGCCAATAAATGTAAATGTAGAAATATCAACTCGAGCGCGCTGAAGCTTATTACAATGCATTTAAATAAATATTCAATTGTGGATTTATTTCGACCGGATAACGAGCGTTACTTTGACCGAAAACAAGCACAGGACTCTGTGACGAATGACAAACTGTTTACAAACGAGGAAATCGAGAAAATTGTAAATGCGTGTCCGAATGGTCAGAGCTGTGGTATGGATGGGGTAAGTTATGAAGATTTGAAAGTGATTGCCTACGATGTTTTAGTTAAAAGTTATCAAACGTGGTCCTCATCAACCAGTGTTTACCATGCGCCTGGAAGCACTCCGTAATCTATCGGATATCTAAGAAAAATTTCGATTTTTCCGACCAGTCAACACTTCGTGACATTTCCCTGCTTCCTACATTATATAAAATCTTCTCGAAAGCAATGTGTGGACGGATTCTACCATTCATTTCGCAAAAATTGGCATACTGGCAACGTGCATTCTTAAGCAAACGTGATAGACAAGATCTCATTTTCACTCTCAAGACAGAGATTGATGATTTCCGTCATTTAAGTACGAAAATGAGTGCTGTATTCATTGATTTTGCTGAAACCAAGCAAGTGTGCAGTATTGTATTCGAGAAGATCGGGTAATAATTGGTACAAGGGAAAAAGTTGATAGAAAACCAGTAATTACATTACAAGAACAACGGTTAGGTGTTTATGGCAGAGAATATAATTATAAATATCTTGGAAAATCTTTATCATTTGTCGGGTGAGGATAAAGAGCAGGTGATAGAATTTATACGATGAGTACTATGGAATGCTTGAGAAAATAGCTGCATGTGATTTGCCGTTGTCACTGAAAAGCTAGTGCCTTTAATAACATGGCGCTTTCAAAAATTCTTCACCATTTTTATAACACTCGGTTATCAGAACAGCAGCTCCTAGAAATGGATCAACGAATTACAGATACAGTACGAGACATGTATGGACTGTACAAATCAACGACGCAGCTCGTTATCTTCCTCCCGCGTGAATATGGTGGCATTGGTATTAAGCGTGTCTCAGATGTCTATAGAACAACGAGGTTGGCGTTTCATTATTTAAAATGCTTAATCATGAAGTTGAACAGTTTCGAAATATTGCTAGAGAGTCTTTCAAGCTTGATATGGGAAAGAGAGGTGTTGAACTAACTGATGATGCTATAAATTTTCTTGGCTATGGACTAAAGAGGGATGGATATCTGAACAGTGCTAACACATTTGGATGTCAGTCTGACTGGCCTGACATGTTAAGATACGCAAGGAAACTTGGATGTAAATGTTATATATCGTGATGGGAAGGCGAAAGTAATGGTTGGAGAAGAGTTTGTTGACGAAACATGTTTGCCTGCAAAAGTTTCTCTTCAACCTTACAGTTAAACGTGATATTGTGAAAGCAAAAGCAGTTGAGTCTGCAGGGACCTTTCCTTGGAATGGGTAACATCGTAGTGAAAGCATCGCATTCAGTTTTGTATAATTGGTCGATCAGTGATGATCTTGTAAAATTTACTGTAAAGGCGAGAACTAACGATCCAACATGCCCCTTCAGCCGTCGTCATACAGAGAGTACTGAGCACCTCTTTCAATGGTTGTCATGAGTTCCGAAATTTTTATAACAGAACGCCATGATCGGTATTGTAAATAAACTGCTTGGTGAAATTTCTGCCAGCAACCGGCGACTCCGACTATTTACCAACAAGTTGTTTGAATCGATCTTACCCGAGCTTCTGTGAAGGACTAATAGAAATTCCAGCTCGAAAACCGGACATTGTCATTGTGAATGCAGTCGCTCGTGAGGATTGTGATCGTTGAAGTAACCGTGTGTTTCGATCTGTACTTTGAAGTAGCGTATGATTCTAAAATGCGCCATTATCAAGCGGCTATGTGACTTCTTAAGATCTCGTGAATGGAATGTTAGTCTAGTGGTATTATGTTTTGGTGCGTTAGGCTGCATCCGTCACTGCGTGTACAAGGACTTGAGAAGATTGAACATTGAGAAAGATACCTTAAAATTATTGTTTAGTTGGTGCTCGATTTCTAATGTAATAATGGCTAACTATATTTGGAGACATAGGATTAAAAAGTTGTTATTTGGTCTGATCTACTGCTTTAAATCATGAAGTTGTAAAATGATGATGAGATAGTTTTTTTTTTAGTATAGGCTAACAAACTTACTATGTATTTTAAACTTGGCAGTAGCTTATTGCGATATGCTGAGGTTCATAGGAAGTGATTAAATATTATTATTATTATTATTATTATTATTATTATTATTATTATTATTATTATTATTATTATTATTATTATTATTATTATTATTATTATTATTATTTTTAATTTATTATTATTTATTATCATAGAAAGTCGATTATCTTATACGTAAATTTTTAATTAAAATATTAATTATTTTATTTATTTATTTATTTATTTATTTATTTATTTATTTATTTATTTATTTATTTATTTGATATTTATTTTTAATTTTTTTTGTCTCTTTTTCTTTCTATTTATTTTTGAAATGTAATATTAGTGTAAACTATAATTTTATCTACAGAACTTTAAAAGCCTACAGTTAGCCTAGTTAGCCTTAGTTAGCCTACAGAACTTTAAAATTGGGTATAAATTGTAAATAGTATGCTGTAAAGAAGATTGTTTTAATAAATTAGTACTATTAAAAAAAATTATTATTATTATTATTATTATTATTATTATTATTATTATTATTATTATTATTATTATTATTATTATTATTATTATTATTATTATTATTATTATTATTATTATTATTATTATTATTATTATTATTATTGAGGGAAGGTACTGAAATATGACGAGCTCAAAAACTAATACGATAAGAAGGCAACAAAGGTTGAAATGGACCGAACAAATAAAACCTAGATTGTTTGGATTGTAAAACGAAAGCTCATATCATGATTTCGTCAGAAGAACCACCTCTAAACGAGAATGGGAGAAAAAAAGGCTACATTAAAGTGATGAAGGAGTTATGGGAGAGACAAGGTTATGTAAATCTAGGATTGACGAGCCAAAACTTAAGATATCATGCAGCTAGACTGGAGAAAACAATGGAAAACTTGTCAGGGAATACTAACAAGAACGAAGATACTAGATTAGAAGACGTAATCAGCTCAACGAAAGAAAACCAAGGCAAAAACGAAGCTGAAAATCGCGATGTCGAAGCATTGGTAACTCCTAATGCAAATTTGGCGGCTCAAACCTAAATTTGCATGAAACGATTGACAAGCAATAGACAAGTAATTCCCATGGGTTGAACGACCAAGTCGAAGATGAGAGACGAAGTCTACCATCTTATTCGCCGTACGAAACGATATAACCAGAGTATAACCCGGTGGACAAACCTACCAAAGTTGAATGGGGGAAAAGCAATAGGGCGCTCCGATAATGATTCAAACATCGTGTATTATTCAGGCTTACAATAAATTATATCATTGTGAAAAAATGTTTTTCTTGTCCCATATGGAAAAGTAGGAAAAGAAATCATTGATCAATTAACAATGCATATCATCCAGTGCATGGAACAATAAATCCGATAAGCAACACATTGCTTTGAAAGCTGCTGTTTTTGTACTCCTTGCGCTCGGACTACAAAAGCCAAGTCAAAAATCCAAAGCAAAAGACCACAAAGAATGCTTAAAGAAAAAATTGGTCTTATGAAAAATGAATTGAAAAGAAAAGAAGTCCGACTCTCCAAACAGAGCAAAAGTTTTGGCAAAACTTGTCGTGGAAGGACAAATAAGTTCAGCAATGCGTTTTTTAAACGACGATGCTTGCGGTGGTATCCTAACCTTTACACATGATGTTATGCTGCAGCTTCGCCAAAAACTACAAGAGGCGCAAGAAGCGAAAATTGTAACACTTCTTCATGGGCCAGTACAGGAAATACCAGAAAGTTTATCCCTTGAACTAGACGGAGAATTGATAAGAGGGGCACCTCTGAGAACGAAAGGGTCTGGTGGCCCGTCTGGCGTCGATGGAAACGGCTTCAAGAGAATAAAAAATCGTTGCAAATCGTTCAAGCAATCTTCCATAGGGCTTTGTAACGCATTAGCCACCTTAAAGACTTTGTGTATGGAATTCGTTGACCCCTCTTCGATTGAAGCAATATAGTAGCAAGCCGTATAATCCCGTCAAGCCTAAGAGTTTAGGTGTTTATTCGAGATACGCCAATTTGTAAAATTTTCAAAATAACTTTAAATCTCCTCAACATTTCCGAATGTAACTTTGGAAACTAGTTATTGTGAAATGTTGAGACATATTAAACAGTAGCTATTTTCTTTCCCTAGCGATCATATTGATATATATATAGTACAAGATTGAAAGTGTACTGGAATTCTACAAATTAAGCGTATACTTGCTTCCTTTATATACTCCTTCGTCACTGAGCAAACATCCAACAATCATAGCAAGAAACTAGCGAGTCAAAACAACAAAAATATTATCCCCGAGCCCAGGTGAGGGTGCTAATCTCGACATGCGTGGAGTCCACTTACACGCAAAGGGGAAAGAAATTCTGCGAGATGTTTATATGTATATATATATATTTCCATCAAATCGCCAACTTTCGCGGCTCAAAGCTAGCGAAACAAAATCTTTGTCGGAAAAATTGGTTTACAAATGACCGAGAAAGGAAAGCTAAGAAGAGATGTTGCAGTGGGATGAACCAAACAATATTAAACACGACTAGAAACCATTGAAAAAGCATGAAAAATTGCTATAAAGATCGGAAAAGATGCCGCCAAATGTGACTGAAAAAACAAAAAGATATTTTCTTCGTGTGTCTGTTCAAAGCCAGTAAAAGACTTATGCACTGATATATCTTGGCTCGAGATGAGAACAGTGAATTGAAAGGAACGTCAACACAAACAGCTTTTCACATTTTAAAGAGACTTGATTGCTTTTTGCTAAGAACTGAACGAGAAAACCACGGAAACCAAACGCCGTAGCCCGTATGGCAGTGTTTGCAGCATCTGAGAAGAGCCAAAAGAAAATTTATCGGTAAGCAGTGATTCGTATTTAACTTACCAGCTTTCTGTAGCTGATTAGAATCGGTATTTATCCAAAACCTTCTCAGTATATTAAACTCAGTTAAAAACAGAAAAAGTCTTGTCAAATAATATACATTTTCTCAGGCGTTTTTTCCATGGTTCGAGTGAAACTTTGCATTATAGTTCTTCCCTGGTTAGTTTTTCCTCTCTTATACCTATAGTTTTCGGGCTGTTACCTACGGGGTTTTTCTGTTCTGATGTTTATCTTTGAGGTTCAACATTATATTTGGAACATGAGGAATCATATTCAAACGGTTTAATTGCACCTTGATATAAAGCGTCTGTAATTATTGTTTGTTTTTGTTATCAGTTTCTGGTGCTATTAGGTCGTGACACAAGTTTTTCCTCAGTCACAGAGCCACTGCTTTATTATTTTGGAATAAAACATTGCTTTAGAAATTGGTCAATAATAGAAAAACTACATTCATAAAAGTGATAAAACAGGGTGTAAAGGAGGGCAGGTGTTTATATTTGTATACAAAAGCCGTTTAATCGGGAGTGGGGGTTATTTATGTATATTTAACGTATTAAAAGCGGGCGAGGGGTTGTTGCGTTTATTGTATTTATAGTTTAAGTATATACCGACTTGCTAATAATTATGTTATATACATTAAATATCTCTATCATTGTAAGTGGCGCAGTGTGTTAGGCGTCGGACGGTAAGTCAAAGCAAGTTAAGCCTGGGCAGGGTCAGTATTTGGATGGGTGACCACTCGCGAAGTGGGAAAGTTAATTTTTCTTTTTCGATACGCTTATTTTTAACGTATTAACAATAACTCAAAATCGTGCTAGTCAATTTAACACCGAAAGTGGAGTATTATATTTAACTACAAATGTGGGATTGTTTTGAACCTTTAAAGTTAAAATAACTCCTTGAAAATAACCGTGTGCATGGTCTCCACATGCAATACCAGAGTTCTATGCCCGACTGTTGTGACCTACGCAATAAATGCGTATAGGTTCCCATCACGACTTTTTATAGTTGGAGGTCAGGAACTCAAATCATCTGAAGGTACGACCCAAGGTGACCCTTTATCTATATGGCCCTCTATATATGCATTCAGCCTTCAACCACTAATCACACACTTACACCTTGCAAGTTCCGCAAAGCAGAACCCGGGGCGGGGTCTATAACGCAACTAAAAGTGTGGTGGGATAAACTGACGGAAATCGGGCCTTATAACGGTTACCACCTAAACGACAAGAAATGTTCGTTGATCGCTTAACCGGGAAAAGAAGATACCTCAAGAGAAACCTTCAAAGAGACAGCTATCAACATGACAACGCAAGGACAGAAACACCTGGGAGCAGCAGTGGGATCAAGAAGGATAAAAGAGGTAACCAGGTTATCTGAATTTGCAATAACGCAACCAAATGCAAGCAAGCTATCCCGGTTTTTTTTTTGGCCCGAAACATCGATGGACATATTTCCTTCGAACACTGCCAGATATGCAAGACCTACTACAACTATTGGAGAATGCAATAGCTGAAATCCTTCTCCCGGCAATTACAGCGCACGAATGCACTCAACTCGAGCGTGAAATTTTGGCATTACCAGTAAGCAAAGTTGGTCTTGGGGTCACAAATCAGTGTCAACAATCAGCCGAAGAATATGCAGTATCATCAAAGATAACAACCCCATTGGTGGAACAAATTCAATCACAAAGGCATGAACTATACCTGATGAATCCAGAGTACAAACACTGAAAACAGATTGCGTGGAAGGAGAAAAATTATGCCATCAACGAAAAAGCTGAAGACACCAATACTTCAGTATCGCAAAGTACGAAACGAATGCTGGAATTCGCTTCGGAGAAAGGAGCTTCTGCCTGGTTGACAGCAATCCCAATTTCAGACATGGTCTTCAATTTAAATAAGCGTGAGTTCAGGGATGGATTGAACTTAAGATACGACTGGCCTCTTGATAGCGACAACGCATCGAAGTGTGTTGTGGAGAGTCATTTAACATAGATCATGCAATGATATATAGACGAGAGAGTTTCATCATTCAACGACACAACGAACTACGTGATTTTAGAAGCTCAACTCTTGAACATTATCTGTAATGATGTGCAGATCGAACCAGTGTTACAAGAAGTCAATAGAGAAACCTTAAACCCAGGATCAACCAAATCATGATTCTTAGATGTCCGGGTATGTCACCCAAATGCAGAGTCCTTACAGATATCTTACATATATAAACAGATTTACCGTATGCACGAGAATGAGAAGAAACGCATGTACAGCAAACGAGTTTCAGAAGTTGAAACAAGGAACATTCACACCGCTGATCTTTACCACGACTGGCGAAATTGGAAAAGAGTGCCTGATATACCATTGTCGATTAGCTGAGTTGATTTCCAACAAGAAAGGAGAGATGTATTCGAAGACGATGGCATGGATAAGAGCTAAAATCTCTTTTTCAATTCTTCGATCGGCTAGCCTTATTGGGTCTTATGAGGTTCAAGAACGATAAGAAAAGCACATTGTAATATTGAAAACATTGACTTAGATGTAGAAACTAATACTGGAATGATCATTTTGTTTTATTGTCAATTACGTTTGGGGTCGTTTTATTGTTTTTTGGTTTGTTTTTTTTTTTAATTTATTGTAATTTTATTTCTAAATTTTTAATGTTTTTAATATTTTATTTTATAACTTATCATTGCTATTTATAATAATATGATAGACGGCAGTAACATTTTAAAGACACTCCATATAATTTTTTTATTTTTTTATTCTCGTATGGTACTTGTATTTTTAATATTGTGTGTTTATTGAAGAAAATGGTTATATTGAAATTATCCGATTGTAAATTACCTCCATGAGTGAGATTTACAATTGTTTGTTCAGCAAAAATCAGTCAGTAATAAAGTTTCCCTTATTATTATTTGAAAAACTCGCTCAACTTAGAATATTACTATTGGTAACTACATTGCGTGCTGGGTAACTACATTGGTGCCGGTAAGTTACCCAAGGAAACCAATGGTCCTTTGTTGCATTTCTGCTACATCTCCAGTACCTTCCTCAACATTCGTGCAGATCCCAACAGTGCTGACTTCTGACCGATACATCCACTCCTATGATCTTTTAGCCTCAGTGGTATTGTTCCCAAGGCCCCCACTACAACTGGTACCACCTTTGTCCATACCTTCCACAACCTTCTAATTTCTTTCGAATTATGTTTTAGCAGATAACGTCTGTTTCAATTTTTCTTCCAAAATATTCATGTGCACTTTCTGAAATTGAAACTTGCATTTTTCCACTTTTCAAGAAACAGTAGGGAGCCACCGTAATAAAAGCCTAAGATTTGCTATCGAATGTTTAAGTGTCAAATTTTTCTATTTTAATGCGTTGTTATAATTTACATAGTTGTGTGTTGCTTTTTACAGTGCTTACGAAAGGATCCAGAGTGCCGTCGACGCCAGTTACACATTAGAACTTACGTAAGTTGGTTTTGACATATTTTCTTTGGAGCAAGAAAAGCCAGTAAGAAAACCATGAATTTTTTCCTTATTACCAAAGGCAAAAAAAAATATTCTGTTTCTGGCCAGCGCGCACGTCATCTTTTTTCTTGCGCGTCGTCTCTTTTTTGTATCCACTGCGCATGCCGCGAGTAGATACATTGCTGTCGTGCGTGTAATGTAAGTTAACAAAAGAATGCCTTTGGAGCCAATCAAAAACGCAGAATAAAACGATTGACTCACGACAAATGACCGAAGCCAAAATAACTACTGTACGCCAAGTATTTCACTCAAGTCATAAGCAATGACAGCAATGGAGTGAGGTATTCAAGGAGCGGGATTTTCGACAAGAGGAAGTTTTTACAAATTTAGTAAGTATTTTAAGTATGAATTGTAGTCAATTCTTAATTGTGATGTACTAGAAGTTGTTGGAATGATAATAAAAGTTTTTGAAAGCAACTTAATGGTCGTTGATGGACGATTTCATATTCAGACGAGGCCATTTATATGGCCAACATGTCTGTCTGATCGACCTTCGTAAACTGACAAGACTGTGCGTTGCTGAACAGAAATGGATGACCTTCTAAGACAACAAAGTTAGCATTATGGTCAAGCAACAATGTGCAAAAACCTATGGTAGTTCACGAGCGAAATATGGTATTAAATAGCAGTCAAATGTCAGTGTGAGTGGGACAGGCTATGTTGAGAGTGTGAACTGGCATTATTATAAAGTCTATATACAGTATGAATGGGGTAAAATTGTATACTGCAGTTGTCGATGCCATGCAAAATCTGTGTCATGGATGTGCAAACATTTATTCTACCTTTTACTGCGTGTATGCATATGTCTTGAAGAACAATTAATGTATGGTTGCTCTTATAATTTTGATGACATTGCTGGACATCTTTTTCATTCACTATTAAATTTTACAGCAGTAATACTGATGATGCTTGTTATCTCAAGCTATTTCCTTTACCTTCTAACTAGATTACATTATTGTTTGACAAATTGTTGTAATGAAGATATTTGAATACTGTATTAGTCAATATTAATTCAAATTTGTGAGTTGTTAGTTAATATTAGTTTGATTGGCCTACTTAAACTTAAAGCTTTACTACCATACATTATGACTGTAATTAGAGCACTGTCTCTCACCACAGAACCAGAGTAAAGCCTAATTGGATTGAGTTAGTATTTGAATGGGTGACCACCTGTCCGGGCTTGGAACTCGTATGACTAGAGTTGTGTTAATAGTGCTGAACCGGTCGGGGCAACCAATTTCCCTTTCTTGTAAGAGGAATGTTTTCTACAGGAATTGCCATTTGTATTATTGTATTAAATTACTTTTGTATTAATACCTCAAATGTCTCACAAGCTAACTTATTACTGCAGACCACACAGAGACAGCAAACTAATTTTGGCTTGGGTTAGCTGTGTCCAACCTCGTTCTCAGGGCGTTTTTGAAATTTGGAGGATGGGAAAAACCCTGGCATCGGCTAGTCACAACTTCCAAAAATACTGGGTGTAATGAATTAGCAATTTAGTTTAGTATGCAAAATCATTCTGAGTAATGGCATCCCCGTGAGAGAAGTTCATTGTAATGGCGGTCCTATTTGTCCCGTTGGCGGTCACGTTGAAGCTATTTGGTCATAACTGGCACAAAACTATGCATAAATATGTTTCACGAGGAATGTTTTAAGAAAGCAATCAACCAATGAAAATGCCGAATTTTATTTTATGCTATAGAGCAAAATTGGCGAACATTATATACCACATACAAAAATTAATACTGAAAAAAGTGCCTTTTTTATATGGCTGCCTTAAGTAGCTTCCGGCGCCCCTGGCTGAGCTGGTTTCAGCTGGGCTGAACTGAGCTGAGCTGGCCTCCTGTGCATTGATGGCTTTACTCTTAGTTCTTCTTTTTTTCTATTTAAAAACACCGCATTGCCTGTGAGCATAGATAATTTTGTCAAAATCTTGTTCAGCTCTAGATCGATTGAATACAAGGTTGTTACAAGTATACAATTCCATCAATTTTGTCCCAAATAGGTTTTAAAGTGTCACTAAAACGAAAAATCGTCAGTCTTTTTCTGATATAATCATAAAGTAGATTTAAAATGAGGATGAACGGCGTTTGTGGTTTGTAAATATCTCATCTCGTTCAAGAGATATTCACGTTTTTTAAATATGCAAATTATATGGCTGATGACGTCAGTTTCTCCAAACGAGCCGAAATGAAAATCGTAAAATTAGGAATATTTCTAGAAATAAACTATATAAAGTGCTCAAATTTTGCATACGTGTCACTGTGGAACTTTAGTTGTTTTCGTGGAAAACTGCTGGTTCCTGGCCCCATCCAACGATAAAATTAAATTTTCTTATTTATCAGCAATCAAGTAGCGTTTACTCCAGCGAATTAAATGTGACGATTAGGGCTTATGTAGGCATTGTAATTCAAACGTTTAAATCTTTCTATTTTTAAACAATGAGGCAAAAATTATAACTCCCTTTTTAAGGTTTAGAGTAACCTGAGAGCATGCGCTTACCATGGCAATCACAAACATTCCACAGAGAAGTGTATTTTATTAGATACTGTAAGCATACAAAGTTTAAGCACGTTCTATTGTTTGTTTCCTGAGATAATCCTTATTTTACGATTTTCATTTCGCTCGTTTGGAGTAAATGACGTCATCAGCCATAAATTTGCATATTGCCAAAACGTGAATATCTCTTGAACGAGATGAGATATTGACAAACCACAAACGCCGTTCACCCTCATTTTAAATGTACTTTATGATAAGATAAAGAAAAAAGACTGACGATTTTTTCGTCTTAGTGACACTTTAACGCAGTTATCACATTACATACATGCACAGCTTGGGCGTGCCTATTTTTATACATTTTTAAAAGCGCTATCTTCCAGATCACACCGGAGGATAATATTTGATCGACTTAAAGAGAGTTCAACCAATGTTTCCTCTCAAATTAAATAATATAAAATGGTATAAGCATATAACAAGTAAAGTCATTTACAATCAAGCTAGCTGACGGAGGTCTGAAAACAACACGTAGGGAAACACATAGACTACGGACAGAGTTACATTTAATACAAATTGATTTCCAGGTGCGTGCATGGGTCTTCAGAATGATATGTAGAGAGAAGCAGAGTGGTAGTATTATTTCAGTTTGGTTTTGAAATTTGAAAAGTTGGTAGTCTGGGTTATTTCTTGAGGCAGCAGATTCCAAATTCTTTGAGTTCTTATTAAGTATGATTTACCGTACGTGGATGTTCTATACGATCGCTGTTTGAAAACGCTGCCGTTTGTTTTATTCTGAGATCTTTTAGGTATGTTGGTAGGTTTGTATTTTTTCAGGAAGAGTAGTTTTGCCGAATGAAATATATTGATTGATTATTTTAAAAAAGAATACCATGTCCAAATATTCGTGCCAGTAGATTAGAGGAAGTAGGTTTGTTTCGATTAGTCTGTTCTCGTAAGTACTTTCACATTGTAAAGGTAGGTTAAGAATGTATTTTGTGGCTTGTCGTTGAAGTCGTTCGAGATTTTTTATCAGCTCAATTGTTTGTGCATGCACGTGCTCCAAATCTGAGACGCGTATCCCATGGCCAGAAATCGAGGACAACATGGCGGCAAAGCATGCGCACTGAATCCCTTTTTAATTAATTCAATATGGCGTCCTTCAATAGATTTCTTAAGGAGATATAAAGAACAATCATTTTCGGTTATTTATTATTGTAAATTCCGACATGCGAACGTCCAAAACTTCACCAAATTGAACAATCGTTCAGCACTACCATTTCTATTAAGTTTGGAGCGTCCTAAATAGGTTCCCGAGCCCCTCACAAGCATACCTCTTATTCGCTGTTTAAAGTCTATTAATCTGCTATATCACTTATTTTGGAGCTCCAATTTTGGCTGCTTCTATTTTGGCTGCTTCTGTGTTGTTTGTCTACGATGCGAACGTCTGAATTTGCTCGGGATGAACGTTACTTTGTTTTGCGGAGTTGTTCGTTCCACTTTTTCGTTGTTTAATAGGTTCCCAAAGACCTTAAAATGTACGATTTATTGCAGCCGAGTCGTTGTAATTTAATCCATCAAGCGCCGAGATAAATACTGAACTCGGCGTGAAGAAGCAATGCATTCCTCGATAATTTTGGGTTCTTGTCCGCCATTTCTTATGGAGATGTTGCTAGGTTGCCAGGGTCTTAACCGCTGTTATTATTATTAAATATGACTGTGGATTAGGAAATAATAACCGAAATTTATGCGGCAATTTTTGTGAGTATGAGGGTACAGGCCTGTCTAGACGATTAAACCTTTTGTAATTTGATATTTGGGTAAGAAATGGGTCAATAAGACATTTTAACGAATAACTCTACTTTCATTTATTGCTATAGACTTCTCTTTATTTAGCCGCATCTAAATATGAGCCCACAGGCCACTGCCGCTGAGTTTGTGTCCCTGGATTTCTAGCCATGCAAGGTGCGAACGGACAATTACCAGATTATTTGCCAGGTATTTTTTGTGGTTCTTCTTGCGTACCCCAGGTTCTTGTTGGCCTTAGCTGTTTGTGAATGAACCATATTCGCCATTTTATTTACGGAAAATCTCCGATCACCAGATCTACTTGTGAAAATATGTTATTAATCATTCTTCAATTCCAAATTACCAACTGCATAGTCAAAGAATAGCGCAAAGCTGAACTTTGAATCAAACATTCGAACTTTAAAAACGAACTTCGATATCACATTCAAATTTGGAAAGGTAATTGGAACCTTGGCAACGATTTTCTGAACCGCGCGCTGAAAGGCATGCGTGTTTTTGTCCCACGAAAACTAACTAAACACAAATTTATTAACTGTGTCCAAAAAATTTTGTTGTCTTGTCCCGCCATTCTTGTTTTAATTTTTTTGTCTGTTTTTTTTATGTGGGTATGTTCAGGCGGTTATTCCATTAAACGAAGAATGTGGATTGCTCGAATGGGTTTCCAACACTTGTGGACTCCGCAACATTTTGTCGAAAATGTACAAGTAAGTAAAATTGGACGAATTATTTGAAAACAGATCTTTGGTTTGCAGTTCTTCCCACCTTACCTTCTATTATATTCTTTTCAAATAATTAAGGGAGAAAGGCATGTATGTCAAATCGTCAGATTTGAAGAGACTTTATGATTCCATGGCGTCAGCAACGAAAGAGTAAGTTATTTTGATCTCCTAACTTTTTGTTCTTTACTATATATATTCTATATATAGCAGTAATAAAAAAGTAATAATCAGAACATTTGTTATTTTTTAAAGGTGAAATGCAACGTAAAATATTTTCCCTTCATTTTATTAAACTGCCCGATAGTTTAAACGCACTGAAAAAATTCTGCGAAAATTACTTAACGTTTTAGACATTATATTAATGTAGTTGTACTTGGAAAACTTGTCAAATACAAAATGGCGCATTTTTGGAAATGCCTGCAGTTAAACATATTGACGTCGCATAATGTGCATAACGAGAAGGCTATAGTTCTTCGGTATTATTCTATAATCACTCGAAAATCTACATGTTTGGTGAACACATCCACTCCCTTTATTCGTTTTAATTTAGTTTCATAATAGCAACGATATATTACCCTTGCCAAAAAGTCCTTGTCCACATGTGACGAAGGAATGTTTACTTTGCATATCAAACAACCTGAAATATCTCATCAACTAAGCGAGGAAAGGAAAAACAGTTAAAGCCGTTACTCATTTTAAGTGTTCTTTCAAATAAGACAGATTTGATTTTTGTTTCATAGACACCAAATACTCTTTTCATCTTTTTTAGACCGAAAGTGTATATTGTTGGACATTTTTTCTCAAATTTTAACCGTACATTTCAACCTTAATTTTTTCTACTATAAAGAAAAACAGTTCTGTGGGAATTTTTTGACAAGATTTTTTGTGGCTGTGGTGTTACCCCCACTGCAGGTTATTCTATTAATTCACTTCCACAATTGTGATGATTATTAAAAATTCTAACCTACCTTTAGAGAAAGAAAGACCATTTTTCAATCGCAAGTTCTTAAACGGTAAGAAAAAACATTTTGCTAAATATTTAATGTTTGCTTTATTGGAGGAAACTCGACGTGTATCCCTTATGAGTAATAGCTGAAGTGGAACAATTCAGGCGGCAAGCGTGATCTTATAATTAAAAAACAAATTTGTGGATGAGTTGTGGGACAATTTTAATCATAGTTTATTTTTTTAACTGAGGCATTATCTTTAATGTCAGTTGGTCTGTGTTCCTTGTAATTCAGTCACCGGCTGTAATTAAAGATGACCAGCCTCAGGTTCTTTCAACGATTACCATTGATCGAATAAAAGTAGTGTGCTGCGCGCGTAGGCAGTGTTGAAATACAAATCGAAATATAGTAAGGTTTGAGCACTGCCGAAATTTTTGAACGTAGGATTTCTAACGTTTCGAGCGAAGGCCCTTCGTCAAAGAGAAACTTAAAGAGTTTAAAAAAACAACGAGCTTATATAAGAAAGATATCATGAACGAAAAATTAGCCAATCAGGTAAAACTAACAAAGACAAATTAATAATGAGAGGGCGAAAAAATTAGCCAATCAGATCAAAATAACAATAACAAATCAATAATGATATGCAAAAGACAATTGGTATTCACACCGTCGATGAGCAAAAAAGGAGGAGGTGTAAAAAGGATGAGATAATTAACAGTTATACCATGAGCTCGAGTCGTATATGAGCTCATAGCCAACGAGGCGCTTCGCCGAGTTGGCTATTAGTTCGTATACGACGAGAGCGAATGGTATAACTGTTTTATTATATAGCCAAGCACTGTACAAGAGACCAAAATTACAGCGAAATGTTTGAAACAACAAACTTCCGGCATAGGCAACTAATACTTCCGCCATACGTAATGATGCATTGATTGCATTCACACAGAGTTTCTCGCGCTGAGCTGTTCGGTAAACAGCTTCGAAATGTTGTATAAATGTTACTCGAGAGGCAAAAAATGTGTTTAAGCAGATCAACAAAAAAGATTAAAAGGTACCTTTATGAAGTCAAAAGGTGGGTCAGTTGTTTATATTAGCGTTGCTGTCGTGAAAAAAGTTTTGATTTCATGCAAAAATGAAACTGAAACACCTTCGGCAGTGAAACTAAATTACTTAGTTGGTTGTTTTTGAAAAAGAACATGCTTTTTACTACTCCAAATGCTTATCTAAATAAAAAAAGTCTCTTTACTGGTGATCTCCTACGAAATGTGTGTTGTAAGCTTGATTTTAACCGTGAGTTTCTTTGTTTGGCAACAAATTATTATCAACCCACCAATTTAGTCGTGTTTTTGAAGTCAAAAGACGTAATTTTTAGGTGAATTTTACCATTTGACATGCTAAATTGTGTATTTGTTAATGTATTTTTACACAATGTTGTTTTTTTACACATTTGTTAGAGGGTGTTGATGTTTTTCTGTCGAAAAATCCGTCAATTTCAACTCTTTTCGGCAGTTTAAAAAAACATGCCGCCATCTTGTTTTTCCTCTACTAGCAGGATATGAGCTGATAGCCTGGTAGTAGGGAACCAATCAGATTACGCAAAAGCTCATATCCGATAGCATGCTATATAATAACAAGAAATAGATAACAAGTGAAAACACTGCTGATGCATGTCCGCCTTTGCTAAACAAAAACAGCGTCTTCTGCAGTCTTAAATTAAAGAAAAACTTTCGTTGAGTCCGTGAGGATGAATAGTTCCAATTTTGAAAATGAGACGCATTTCTTGTCTTTTGCGGCTATAATTACCACCAGAAATGGGTGAGATTGCACAATGTCCGCTTCACAAAACCGAAAGTTATTCAGCAATGGGCAAATAAATATACCTTGTGCACCTGTTCAAAGGTTGCTGCCCAATATATGTATATATATATATATATATATATATATATACAAACGAGCAGGTGTGATTTTGTTCACGGATTGTCGGAAAGTGCTCAATATACATACATACATAATTTATTTATACACGGTAAAATCATCAGTATAACTATTTACATAATTAAGAAAATTAACAAGAGTAAAACTAATTAAATATATTACAATATATATTACACTAGAGAAGTAGATAAAGAAGTTAACAAAAAATACTGTTTTACGTGATTGCCGTGTGAAAATCCGATGTTCAGAATAAGTAATTTATTTCCTTTTTAAACTGACGAAACGAGGTCATATTCCTTACATGCTGTGGCAGATTATTCCATAGTTCAGCCCCGCTATAGCTAAAACTTCTTTTTAAATAATCTGTACGTGGGAAGGGTAATGCGAGTCGCCTTTCCGAATTTCTTAAAGAATAAACTGTGCTCCGAGGAATAAACATATCTTGCAGGTATTTCGGGGCCTGGTTGTTTAGAGACTTGTAGCCTTTTGTTTTTTACGACGAGTAGCAAGCGTGTCCCAATGCAACGTATTTAGAAGCACACTTGAGCTAATCTCGTAACCAGTTTTCATAATCACTCTGGCAGCACGGTTTTGTAATTTTTACAGTTTATCACTAAATTGATTACATATGCCATCCCATACAGGACTACAGTTATCAAAATATGGTAAAATTAATGCATTATAAATTTGAACTGCAGTATTTGTGGAGATAAACGATCTTACTCGTTTAAGGGCACCAATACCTGAGGAAACTTTCTTACACATTTCGTCAATATGATTTGACCAAGAGAGTCGTTCATCAATAGTAAGTTCCAATGATTTGGTGTGACCAGCTCTCTCAATCCTTTTACTTTCGATTTCAATGTGAATTTGGTTATTTTCCTCTGCGCGAAGCTTCTGCCTTGAGCCTATAACCATAAACTCAGTTTTGCTATATTTAAGCTTAGTTTGTTTGCTTTCAGCCAACAGTTAAGATTGTGTAATTCCGAGTTTATTTCAGGCTCAAGTTCACCAAGGCTTCCAGCAGTGAGGCTTATATTTGTGTCATCTGCGAATAAATTAGCTGAGGCCTTACAGAGGCAGTTCGGCAGATCATTGATGTAAATCAAAAAAAGCAAAGGGCCAATAATGCTGCCTTGAGGTACCCCACAGCTAATTTCTCTAGCATTAGACAAACAACCATTTACACTGCATTTTTGGCTCTGGTTGCTTAAATACGAATTAAACCACCTGAGGGCATCTATATCGACTCCATAATTTGCAAGTTTACGAAGTAGAATTTCGTGGTCAATAGTATCAAAGGCCTTCTTTAAGTCAATGAAGATAACTCCATTAAGAAGGCCCCTGTCTGTATTAACTGACCAGTTATTAGTGGCTTCAAGTAATGCTGTAAGTGTGCTATGGAGTGAGCGGAAACCTGATTGGCAGTTAGTTAAAAGTTTGTTACTATCAAGGATCAAGGTAATCATAAAACTGGTCATATATTATTTTCTCAAATATTTTCGAGACAATTGGTAGAATCGAAATTGGTCTGTAATTATTAACATCTGATTTTATGCCTTTTTCAAAGACCGGTGTCACTCTAGCAAGTTTCCACTCATTTGGGTAAAATCCCGTAGTGATTGATTGTTCAAATATTCCACAAAGTGAGGGTCCGACTATGCCGGCAGCCATCTTTAAAAGTTTGCATGGAATCCTATCAAGACCCGATGCTTTTTTTTTATTAAGTTTACTCAATAATCTGCAGACTGCACTCACAGAAGGAGTTTTAAGACTAAAGGTTTTAACGGTCGGTTCAAGATAGAATTCAGGCTCAACATCAATGGGCGGTATTTGCCGAGCTACATTTGGATCTATATTCGTGAAATATTCATTAAAGGTCTCAGCCATTGTAGTAGGAGAATTAATAATTTGGTATCCAAGTTTAATTTGAGAGATATTTTGTGATTTGCTACATTTACGAGCATTCAACTCATTAATGAGTTTCCAATCCATAAAGGTAGAGCGAATATAGTATAGTTTAAGTGGGCTGACCTCAAAATGTTGAGTGTCGCGACTGTCAGTTTCACGCGGGGGGATCTTCAGGCGACTGAGTAGTTTCGATTCGTGGGCCGCTTAAATGGTTTCTGTTCTTTCTGTTCTTCTGGCAGCAATTCTTCTCTATCTAAAAAGTTATACATCTCCACAGCAATGATTCCCGTTAATAGCTTCCATGTAATCCGGCGGTCGGTAATTGTTAGCCACATTCCCTTCATCTTTGTCTTTCATAATTCGTCATCCAGTTCGTTACATTTCGTTCGTTTAGACATTCGTTTAATTGTATAGGCATTCTTTCATGCATACTCCTGAAATTCTTCAACCAAAAACGCTGCACTATAAATCAGCGCCAGGGGCTTTCCAGCAAGGCATTTTTTTAACATCTTTTCCATTTTATCCGCTGTTATCTCTATGTTTTCTTGTCCTTGCACTTCCACCTTCTCATTAATTTCACCTATCCACTCTGCTGAAATGTTATGGTTGGTTTCTTTGCTGCATATATTACTCCAAAAAGACTTTGCCTCCTCCTTATCTGGACTTACTCGTGATCTATCCTCTCCGTTCAATTCCTGATACAGTCTATACTGGTCCGTTTGAAATAGCTTATTTTGCCTAAATTGGTTAATTCGTTCCTCGTATATCTTCTGTCTTTCCCTGCTTTTGCTGTAACACGTTGTTTCAATTCCTCTATAACAGGCTTACATCCTTTCTCCTTCAGCCAATATTTATTTTGAAATTCTTCTCTATATCTAGTTTTTATGGTCATCCCTTCAATCTTTCAACTCTGCTCATGTCTTTCCTGAATTGTTTTATTTGACTTTCTAATCTTCTTTTCCACCATGGTTCCTTCTCGTTATTATTACCCCCGACTTTGATTCCCATATTTTAACTTACAACAACTGCTGCCGCGTATATCAGGTCATTGGTTTCAGTGATATTATCGGTATTTATCTTTCAATCACCACCTCTACTTTTTAACTTCTGACAAAATCTTTCTCTTGTTTACGTTTTTCAGTGCTGGTATTCTTTTTCGGTTCGGTTCATCCATAATCTTTTTCAGTCTTTTCAGTATTTTCTGTTCTTCGTCAGTCCATTCTGCTTCACGTTCTTGTGTTCTTAATGGGTCCACATGTATTTCCTCATCCAGTTGGAAATCTCTGCCTTCCCCTTGCCTTTGCTGTTGATTATATCCTGTTTCGCCTTCTCTGTTACCTGTTTCCTCTCCGTTTGCCTCTGCGCTGTCCTCCTCTCTTGCGTTTCAACTTTGTCGCACCTCCTCTTCTCCTCTTCTCTTAATTCTATCTATTTCCAAGTCCGACAGCCACTTTTTCTTTTTAATTTGTCTGATCTGATCCATCAACCTTTGCTCTGTTACTTCAAATATATCTTTACTTTTCTATGTCGAGCATTCTTTTCCGATATCCTCTCCTCTCTGGCCCACTTCTCAATAACACTCCATCACTAATTCGTTTACTTGTGTCCACGTTTTTCTTCTGTCCCCAGCGGTATCTTGATGACGACCGGGTCTGCGCTGCTGTTCCACAGGACCCCGACCGGGCAAGACACCTTCCATGACCTTCAGGTCTCCTTAACGCCGTTATCTACGATTACTTCGTTGGACATTTTCACTCATAGAGGGTAATAGCTTTAAGGTGACACTACATCCGGTACTTTAATTCGTGTTTCCACCACTAGGTTGACTGTCGGCTAAGACTAACGAGCTTTACCTGCCCGAGTTTGGAATCAGAGTTTTTCTTCTCCTAGGTGGGCTACCAACCAAGGTTATCGAGTCCCACCTACCCAATGTTGTATCCCTAACAGGATATTATTGAGATTAGGATTTTTCTTGCACATTGGATTTCCAATGGAACTACAGTTCTCCAGAAGCATGATGACAGCAAGCCTGCTCAAACTCCTAGTACTTTCCTAAGAATCCTTGCCGTGTTCAGAATCACACTTTTCTGAAGCTCATCTATCCTGGTCTCTATACCAATATTCTTTAGTCTTTTATTTAGTTTCTTTGTAACTCTTCCAAATGTTCGGATTATTATTATAAGTAATACCAGGACATGAGGGAGATTAGTGATTAAATGTCCCGAAAGCCGAGGGAGGTTTGTGGAAGTCTAAACCTTCTGAAGCTTGAGGAACATTTAATCACTAATCAACCGAAATGCCATGCTATCACTTTGTAATATTACGGTTTCCAAGGAAGAAGGAGAGTAAAACAAGAACGCTTTTGGCAGAGTCAACAACTTCAAAGTGAATAAATTATTGAGTTGTGATTAATACTATTGGAATTCGATAAGTGTTCACTTCATGTATTTGTTACTTATTATATATGCGCAAGCGAACTTTGGCGTAAACATTAAGGCCTGGCCAAACGCTTTCAACATTTCATTCAACATACATGTTGAAGGCGTTTGGCCACCCCTGTTGAATGATTTTGAAAGTTGTTGCATGGTGTTGAATGATGTTGAACGAAATTTGAACATGTTCAAATTTTCGTTCAACACGCGTTCAACATTTCTATTGTTCTCAAAATGTTAAAAGGTGTTGAACGCATTTGGCCACATTTCATTCAACTTTGTTGAACAGATCATGCGCCATGTGGGATATTGTCGATTCCAGCCTTTGTGGTAGCCCGCGTTCAATTAGTTGTCATTCATGAATGTTGAACGATGTTGAATTCATTTGGCCACTCGTGCTTTCAACATTATTCAACGTCGTTCAACAATGTTTAATTATGTTGAATGCGATGTTGAAAGCGTTTGGCCAGGCCTTTAGGTATATGATTAGTTACTAATCGTACCTGAGGCATATAGATAAGGTATGATTAGTTACTAATCTTACCTAATTTTTATGCATCGGATTAAATTGTCCGTGTGGGAACAATGAAAACCGAGGTGCCCGTGATATTACATTTATAATAAGAGAGTTGTTCCGTTGAAGATGTGCTTATCCAAACACCTCATGTAAAGATTATGAAATCGTGCATTAATTTGAAGATAGGTCATATAAGTTTTTAAAACAAAAACGAAAAGAAGCTAGTCGGTTAATTAGAAAGCAACGGTTTTTCCAAATGAAATATCGACCTTTGCCGATAGGATGTTATAAAGAATATTAAGTAATTAAAGAAATTCAGCAACTCGCTGAAAACTTGATTCGTCAAAGGGAAATTATTCTGTAAACCAAGAGATGCTCGCTAAGTCTGAATTTGTGTGACAAAAGATATGTGTTCCAAGTCGAAGGTATAGTTTTATATTCTATAACTAAAGCCAAATTAGTCTTATCATTTTAAGACAACAGAAAGGAAGGTGACATTACATCAATATTTTGTACAATTTTGATCACGAGCATTTATATGTCGTAGCCATAACAAACTTTTAATTAATCCGGACAAGACTAATTTTATGGTTTTTGGAGTAAGACAGTAGTTAAGCAAAATCTCCAATTCCAGCGTATCCTTGTTAGGGAAGGTTCTTTCACCTGTGTCTTCTAGTAAGGACCTGGGGATAACTTTAGACTCTACTATGAGCTTTAACTATCATATTACGTCCGTGACGTCTTCGCTACTATTTGCGCTTTGCCAGATAAAAAGAGTTAGCCATCTTTTTAACAAGATAACTTTAGAAATTATTTTAAATTCATTAGTTTTAGTAAACTTTTTTATTGTTCTTGTGTATATACAAAACAGAATATTTATAAACTACAGCTCATCCAGAACTTTGCAGCACGCATCGTAACCAGGACCAGAAAATTTGATCATATCTCACCAGCTTTGAGAGAACTCGGTTGGATTTCAGTCACTACCATGCTACTTACCGCGACGAAGTCATGATATTTAAATGTCTGAATGGCCTTGCTCCGCCCTACTTATACATAATAAGCTAGTGAAGCGTTTTGACATTCATTCCCGGGTGACTAGACAGTCAGATGACATTAATTTAATTAAATGTAGAACATCTATGGCGCAACGTTCATTTTTATACCATGCAGCAAAATCTTGGAACAATCTTCCTGATTTAATTAAGAAAGCCACTTCATTACCCACCTTTAAAAAGCTACTAAAAGATTATTTTAAATCTAAATGAACGATTGGACCCTTTTTAATGTACTCAAATTGTTTTTATGAACGTATTTTGTAAAAATAGTAAAATAGTTTTTACGAGTTAGCACATTGTAAATTAGTTAGCGCATTAGTTTATTATTTTTGTAAATTTAGTTCTGAAAATCCCAAGTTGGGAGTGACTAATAAACCATATTGTATTGTATTGTATTGTATTGCATTGCATTGCATTGCATTGCATTGCATTGCATTGCATTGCATGGTATGGTATGGTATGGTATGGTATGGTATGGTATGGTATGGTATTGTATTGTATTGTATTGTATTGTATTGTATTGTATTCTATTGTATTGTATTGTATAGGGAAAGTCATGAAAAGTTTATTTATTTTCGCAATAAATCATTAAATTACCATTATATATATATATATATATATATCATACACGAGAAGGAGTCTTTCATCAGGATATCCAAACACCGATACGTTTGTTGAAAACCGAGGCGAAGCCGAGGCTTTTGAACAAACTTCGAGGTGTTTTCTTCATAAATTATTAATGAGTTTGAGATATATATATATATAAACGTGCCGGCGATTTCTGAAATTTACATTCGTTCAATTCAAAGATTGCATTATAATCACAATTAACTTAATAAAACTAAACACGATATTTGGGAGGAAAATTAACCGCAAAGTCACCAAAGGTCTTTATGTGATAATTAATGTCAATTTTCACCTTACAAAGGAGTATATTTTAATTCGACTTTTTTGCATTGATTATTTTGTTGTTCTTTTTAGTTATCCTCCAATCTTTCACGAATGGTATCTAAAAACATTTCCTACTCCAACATCGTGGTAAGTTAGTATGTAATATTTCATAAACGAGTGTAATTTATGAAATAGGTTATCAATCGTCTATTATAGTAGAATTCGGGGGGGGGGGAACTTAGTGATATTGGTGCACATTTGATTAGGCAATGGTGTATATTAGTATTCATGTTGAATTTATAATTAAAAAGTGTGGTAATAAACGGTCTTTTGTTTGTGCCGTTTATTATCATTGTATATTTTTCATGGAAAAACAGCATTTCTAGGTCATCCCTGCATGCAGGGTTATCCAGGTAGCAAAACAAATACTCCAAACCGCCAATCCGATTATGGCCCCCAATCGTGAAGAAGGAACGCGTGACTGGAACAGGATTATAGAAGACCCCATTTTTCCGAGGGACGATGGAAAATCGGGCGTCTGCATGCACACAGGCTACGGTAGACCCGCAGGCGTGGTTCGGTGTGTTTGTGTTCAGTTGCTATATATTTTTTCGCAGACTAATAATATTTATACAATAACGTGACTTCTATATGCATTTTCATTGTTGTTGACCGTGATCTATTAAAGGACACACGCACAGCTGACGTCAGATCGCGTCAGTAGACTGTTTTTGGGTTTTTTTATGCCCCAGAAATTCTTCAATAAACCACTTGACGTTTTTATTGTATGAAACAAATAGATTACATTTTCCCGCTCGTGTGTACTGTAATAGATCACAGAAGACGTTACAACGTGTAAAGAACAACAGTCACGCCACTCGACTTGGTCTCGTGTCGTACTTTTTTGTTCTTTACACGCTGTGACGTCATCTGTGATCTATTACAGTACACACGAAAAATGTAATCTATTTGTTAAATAATAGAAGCGAGAATTTGTATAACACTACGTTTATTATTTATTGTTGAGCCTTCGAGCTGTGTATTCAGGTATTCATCAGAGCAATTGTCAACATCATGTTGGCTCACGATATATAAACAAAACAACTAAACAACCAGAATCACGTAAGGCACAATGGCGTAGTTATATGTGCTTACGTTTATTCTAAGATTGCTAACCAAGTGCTATTTAATCACTGACTCTTCTGCCAAATTATAGGATTTTTCAAAACTTCAAAAGATTTTTTCAGCCTTCGACTGTATAGTATAGTGCTTCTCGAAGAATGAAGGAATCTATATTTACGTTTTGAAAAATCCTATGATTTCACAGGAGAGTCAGCCAATGAACATACATACATACTTACATACACACATACATACATCATCTTTATTTTAATACTCTGGCCTCGCACAACTTATAATAGAAGTTGATTTCCAGGAGGGGCGTCGTATAGGACGGCCATATAGGTATACCATTGAATAATATTTGGTTAGCTCTCTCCGGTCAACAATCCTGATTCTATTAATCATGTTATAAAATAACATTTTGAAAACGCACTCGGTGATTGGCTAAAAGCCGCATTCTATAACTCTATGGAAAACGTGGATAAATTACGCCATCCAATATGCCATCGCTCTAATAAAATTTGTTCAGAAATAAGATAAGATAAGATTTTATTAACAAAACTTGAATGGCAAATATACAAAGGTATAAATTTGAAAAACTCAAGTTAACAATGATATATCATAATGTAAAATAAACTACAAATGTTAAAATCTATGGAGAGGCATCCCATGTCCTTATTGAATAAGGGATAAAACTAATTTGATATCGCTTAGTGCGACACTTAAAAAGAGGAAAAGTACGAGGATATCTTAAAGAATAGATGTTCTCAGTAGGACTAGGCAACAAGTCATGGATTTTACTTTCATGGTCTAAGATTGACTTAAAGAATTTCCGACACAGAGTCTCTCTTCGTTCGAAAAGTCGATTCATTTTAAGTTCCAAAATGCCATCTGCGTAAGAAAAGGAAGGTAAAATTATCTTGACAGCTCTTCGTTGTACTTGTTCAAGTTGATCGCGCAATTTTGATGGGAGGGATGAGTGCCAAACCACACAGGCGTATTCAAGAACTGGGCGGATAAAACAGCAATATACCAAACAGAGATCTCTTGAAGGAACACCACTACGCAACAAAGTTCGTGAAGCGAACAAACGTTTGCTCGCCTTTGAACATATATGGTCGATGTGTATAGACCACTTCAGATCGGAGGTAAAGTAAACACCATGAGGCTTGATAACATGTTCGACATCTAGAGGATGATCGTTTAGTTCAACAGGCATTAAGGGCAAATTACTCCTTTTGAAAGATATTTGAAATTCTTTTGTCTTTTTAACATTGAGACGCATGTTATTCGCGATGGTCCACTGGTGAATGTGGTCCACGTCAGTCTGAAGGGTAAAACAACCTCAAAAACGGTGCAGTCGTTAATGTATTTATACATAGGAAGGGCAGTAGAGAGGTCGTTGATCATCACCAGAAAAAAAAGAGGACCCAATTTGGTCCCCTGAGGTACCCCTGCGTGGATGGGTTTCCAACTAGATCTCCATTGGCCCAGCTTAACTCGTTGTTGTCGATGTTTCAAGAAACCAGCACACCAATTTAACAAAATTGGGGGAACATTAAGCAGACGAACCTTTCCCATTAAGATGTTATGATCGATTCTGTCAAAAGCTTTAGCAAAGTCAATTAGACATGAACGAACCATGGTTTTAGGTGTTTCAGCCGCCATAAGCCACTGATGGACGAGATGGATTAAGGCGTGAGAGGTGGAAGAGTGTTTAATTCCGCCAAATTGTCGAGGATCAATATAAGGCATAACAATAGGAGACAACCAGTTGAAAACGAATCCTTCGAGGACCTTACTCAAAACTGGAGTTAGGGAAATCGGTCTAAGATCATTATCTACCGATTTAGGGATGGAAATCTTGGGCAGCGGCAACAGCCAACAGCAACACATCGAGCACTTCCAAAGAGGAGGAACACTACCCTGGTTAATGGAGGCGTTCAAAATGGAACAAATTGGGTCACAAATGATTGGTGCAAAGTTTCTCAAAAGCCAGTTAGGGATATTATCAGGGCCACTCGATTTTCAGATTTTACAGCGTCCGGTGTAATTATGTATTCATCAAGAGTGTGAGTAACAGGAAGAGGAGTATGATTCAAGGGTTGAAACTCTTCAGTCACTTTGCTAAATCATCGTTGATGATTTCGGCAAGGTCCATACCACTGAAAACAGACCCATCAACTACCATTTCCGAAAGAGAAGCAGATTTAGATTGACCAGATAACCGTTAAATGTGATGCCACCATTTCTTTGGGTTGAGTTCCTGGGTATTGCTAATAGTGGATTGGTAGAAAGAGCCACGGGCAAATTTACATAGTTTAATAACTTTGTTCCTATAAAAATTATAAAGGTAGTTATTGCCATTGAGCCAAAAGCGCTGGCGATTAGCAATTGCTTCTTTAATGTCAGGTGTAAACCAAAGTTTATCCTTTGGATAAAGTTTGACTAAACGCTTAGGAAGATGAATATCCATGAGAGTAATCATAGTGTCGTGAAACTTCGCAAATTGATCATCACAGGTAGGTAGCCGGTATAAAGGGATCTAATTAACAGATTTCAAGGGCGAAAACAGGGTACGCTTGTTATAATCTTTGCACGTTCTTTTAACAACACGGACAGATGGTACATGGGTAGTCGAATAGCCATTAGGTGTAAGGAGGATACTTGAATGATCAGACAATCCAAGAGGTGGAAGAATAAGTGCTTCTTCATAGTAGGACGATAATGTAGTGTACGCTTGGTCCACAATATTATTACCTCTTGTTGCCTTGGTAACAAGTTTCTTTAATTTATAAGAAGAGCAAAGATTGCCGGGTTTGAAGTGATTGAAATCCACAAGAATAATAATAGCAGAATTTGGGTAAGCAGCAAGACCTTTATCTAGGGAGCTAAAGAGATGAGTGCGAAGTTTGTTATTGTCATTTTGAGGAGGATGATACACAGTACCCAATATAAGGGAATTAATTCCACGAGGTAATCGATTTGGTTTGATCAAAAACCATTGTGATTCGACTTCAGGATCATTTAAATCGGACAGTTCAAAAAAATTTAGGTGAGAGTTAATGAATGTACACAAACCACCACCACGTTGGTTATCTTGTCTGTCTCTGCGACAAGTCAGGAATCCCGGTATGTTAATCAAATCATTACTCACGCATGACGAGAGCCAAGACTCAGTAATAACAACAATGTCGCATGGATTAGATGTAATAGAGCCATGGATGTCGTCCAATTTGTTTACCATTGAACGAGCGTTGCTAAAAAATATCTTGGGAAAAGAAAACCCTTTAATTTACGTTGAACAGGAACTAGGACATTGCTATTAGAAGATCTTGCTGTAACACAACTTTTAATCACTCTTGGTCGACAAATTGTTGGGATAAGATGTTTCTTTGACAATCGACTTGCTTTAACTTTCAAGCCAGCCCTACAACCACGTCTGGTCTTCAAATGGGTAGAAAGGTTTGTTTGCTGCGATTCGGTAAATTTTAATACCCCGTTGACTTTCAGATTGAGTAAAGTCAAAAGGTCCGGTTGATAGCAATTCCCAAAAGAACGCAACGCAAACAAATCAGCCGTTGAATATTTTAAGCTCGATTGATGACCAGTGCAGGAAATGGACGATTTATCGGTTAACAAATGAGAAACACCAGGGTTTGAAGAAACGTCAACAAATACTGTTAAATCCACCTTAAAAGGCCTCGAACAAAGTACCAGACATAAAAGTCCATGTTTAGTTGGTTTGACGGCAGCGAACGAAATTTTGTATTTAGATTCAAAATTAATCAGTTGAAAGTTGACACGATATCCTAAAGCAAAATATCCATATCTTCTCTGAAAAGAACCATCCTCGGTTAATCCACAACAATCCACAGGAACAATAAACTTAAGTGCAGTATAAGTCGATCCAAATAGAAAAACGTGATTAAAGAAGCCAAAAATTATCAAATAAGTACACAGCTTACAATTGACACCGGCAGCCATCTTGGGCGCCTGATTATGTCAATCCACTACGCCATCAAACGCCATTCATACGCTATCCTTGGACAGTAATAAAAAATTACCCTTTTTAATTGGATTAATTTTAAAGTTTATTCTATTTTTGACGAGTTATTTCATAACTGGGTAATAAAAAACATTTTTCCGTGTTCCTATAGAGTTATAGAAACAGTTATAGAAAGTTTGGAAAACCCGAAGTTCCCACCGTAATTTCTCCCAAAGTTACCCTCGTGTTATATTTATATAGAAACACAATTTATTTCTTAAATGTAATTTAAAGGAACAGCATCAGGTTCATATAATTACCGATTAATTAATAGTTTTTCCGAGACAAAAATTATATTTTTTGTGCAGAGAATAGAACAATATTCTGAAAACGTTGAAAAAGTAAGTCATTAGTGCATTGTCTACGTCCACGTTTTTAATCATGTTGACACTATGCCTTCAGTTGATGTGGTATAAATTTTCCCTTCTTTTAAAATTTGTTACAATGCAAACATTCAAAGAATTAATGAGTAATATAGATGCAATATGAGCTGCCTAGCTGTATGGGAATTACAACGCGAGCCGAATAATGCTTAATGCGTAAAATAGATCGTTTCCATCTGGTGTCACGGCGACCATATTGGTGCATTGAAACAATGAAATGAGGGCCATATAGGTGTACCATATCTTTATCCTATGAAATTAACTCATCACTGGGAATTCAAACCTATTTCCTTTTCTTTCACCAGCCCAATGCGGCCACTGATCACGTTAGTGAAAACGATGATTATGGTGATGATGATGATAAAATTTATTTTACGAGGATAACACATAACAGTGAATAACTGATAAACTTGTACGATGCATCGAAATAATCATGTTAACTGATTATTTTGAAGATTCGAGTCATTTTAGCTGCATGAGTTGATCAAAGGAAATGTTTATGCGATACTGTATCCAATTTACGGCATATTAATTAAGACCTAAGACCTTAATTTTAGTTTAAGGTCTTAGGCCTTAATTTGTATGCCGCAAATTGGATAATGGAATAAAACTGTCAAAATTAGTGAATAAACCAGTGAAGGTCGGTTTACGATAAACCGAGGTGGAAAAACCATCACTGGAGCGATTAATTGAGACATCTAGAAACGGAAGTTTAGAATTAGTCTTCAACTTACTAGTAAACGTAACATTAGGATGTTGTGAGTTCAGATAATCCTTAAAAGGACGAATATGGTCACGAGAACGAAAAATAACAAAACAATCATCAACATAGCGGCTAAAGAAAAGTGAAAGGAAGGTTGAACTTATGTACCTTAGGCAAGCCGTATAAAATACCCGGTCTAAGAGCCGGATGGTGCTAAACGTTCGTACAGTTCATCAGTTGTACAGTTGTCGTTCTTAAGACTAAGGAGGTAGCTTCGCGGATGTTTTTCTCTGTTCATAGTAAACTTCAAAGTAACTTTAAACAAATTTGACTATTGTGACATTCTTGTACCTTTCGATTTTCTCACCGACAACTTACCAAAGCAACTATCCATAAAGATTCTGGTTTTAGCCAAGATAATTTCAGGACGAAACTTAAAGATATCGCACCATCCGGCTCTAGACCGGGTATTTTATACGGCTTGCCTCAAGTACATAAAGTCAACCTTCCTTTCAGCCCCATTCTTTCTGCTATCTCTACCCACTCTAAGATTGTATTACCTTAAATACCTTGTTTCTATTCTCACAACTCTCTTATCCAGTCCTTTAATTATTGCTGATACCTTTTCTTTCCTTGATAATTTGCGTGGCCTTAGTGTTGATGCCGATAACGTCTTTGTGGCCAGTTTCGATGTCAACTCACTTTTCACTAACGCACCGCTAAATGAAACTATTTTGACATCATTGTTAACAAGGCTTATCAGAATGCGACACTTTTTAACGGCTTTTCCGTTTCCCAATTACGCGAACTTTTATGTTTGTCTGTTAAGAATTGTCACTTTCTATTTAATAGCTGTCTTTATTTTGAGCAACTGGATGGAGTGGCCATGGGCTCTCCTCTTGGTCCTCTATTTGCTAATATTTTCTTAGCCTTTCATCAACGTGGTTGGTTAGCCAACTGTCCACTTGAATTTAAACCACTATCGCCGCTATGTTGATGATTGTTTTGTTATTGTTCGTTCTCGTGGCCATGTTCGTCCTTTTAAAGATTATATCCGGTCCTAACCATAGTTAATATAGTTGTCTTAACTCATAGCATCCTATTATTACGTTTACTAGTGTGTTGGAGACTAATTCTAAACTTCCATTTCTAGATTATCTCAAAAATCGCTCCAGTAATGGCTTTTCCACGTAAACCGACCTTCACTGGTTTATTCACTAATTTTGACGTTTTATTCCATTATCTTTTAAAGGTGGTCTTGTTTATGCCCTTCTTGATCGATATTTTAAAATTTGCTCTTCCTATCATGTCCTTCACCCAAGACCATGTCTTTTCTTCATGAATTATTAATGAGTATGTTAACGCATATTCCAATTTAAAGGTACAATAGTCGTCTTGCTTATTGTCATACTGCAGCGGTTATGTCAATGGTTGGATACATGCTTGGTCTTGGTGATCGACATGGTGAAAATGTTTTATTTGACTCAACTAATGGTGATTGCGTTCATGTTGACTTCAATTGTTTGTTTAACAAGGTTTGTATACTGAACTCTGTACAATGAGAGAAATCATTGTTCGAAAAAGTGTTTGAAAGGCATTTGCTTAAACATGCCTAGCGAAAATGATTTTACAATTGAATTGCCGAAAATAAAACGAATTTTTTATGTCTTTCAGTTCGCACAAAAGGCAAGCTAGGATCATTAAAAGTACAATGTATTATACGTAATATAATACCACTTTTGTTCTCCGAGGAAATGTAAACCTCGTATTTCCCTCATTGCTCATGCAAGAGGGAAATTTTTCCTTTGTCTTCTAATTTTCCCGTGCATGTTGTGAGGGAAAATTAGAAGACAAAGAAATCCTTTGTCTTCTTCTAAATTTCCCACTTGCATATATTTTTCCTCATCAACATGCACCGGAAAATTAGATGCAACTTCTCTGATCAATCGTGTAAATTTCCTGTCGGTAAGATTCTCAATGTTTTCCTCGGCGATCATAATATTACAAACTAATACCATGACTTTTCGGGAAATTAGCGATTAAATTTCCCCTTTGCCTCGGTAAGATTTGTAAAAGTCCGAGGGCCCCCGGAATTTCACAAACCTTCCCTCGGCTGCGGGAAATTTAATCGCTAATTTCCCCCAAGTCATGTTATTACTTATAAATATGAATCATGTTTACCGAAATTTCCCTTGTTCTTAATTATAGATCTATTAACAACTATTATTATATAGCATGCTATCGGATATGAGCTTTTGCGTAATCTGGTTCCCTACTACCAGGCTATCAGCTCATATCCTGCTAGTAGAGGAAAAACAAGATGGTGGCATGTTTTTTTTAAACTGCCGAAAAGAGTTGAAATTGACGGATTTTTGTACAGAAAAACATCAACACCCTCAAACCAATGTATAAAAAAACAACATTCTGTAAAAATACATTACGAAATACACAATTTAGCATGTTAAATGGTAAAATTCACCTAAAAATTACGTCGTTTTACTTCAAAAACCCGACTAAATTAACGGGTTGATATTAATTTGTTGCCAAACAAGGAAACTCACGGTTAAAATCAAGCTTACAACACACATTTCGTAGGAGCTCACCAGTAAAGAGACTTTTTTTATTAAGATAAGCATTTGGAGTAGTAAAAAGCATGTTCTTTTTCAAAAACAACCAACTAAGTAATTTAGTTTCACTGCCGAAGCTGTTTCAGTTTCATTTTTGCATGAAACCAAAACCTTTTTCACGACAGCAACGCTAATATAAACAACTGACCCACCTATTGACTTCATAAACGTACCTTTTAATCTTTTTTTGTTGATCTGCTTAACACATTTTTTGCCTCTCGAGTAACATTACTCATTGATACAACATTTCGAAGCTGTTTTACCGAACAGCTCAGCGAGAAACTCTATGCATGTGAATGCATCATTACGCATGGCGGAAGTATTAGTTGCCTATGCCGGAAGTTTGTTGTTTCAAACATTTCGCTGTAATTTTGTCTCTTGTACAGTGCTTGGCTATATAATAAAACAGTTATACCATTCGCTCTCGTTGCGTACGAACTAATAGCCAACTCGGCGAAGCGCCTCGTTGGCTATGAGCTCATATACAACTGGAGCTCATGGTATAACTGTTAAATATACCTCATTAAACCCATTTCTTCTAATACTAGCTAAACTGACGTCAAACTAGGTCGTATTATTTCTAATACGACCTGTATAAATGAATTTCAAGGAGGAAAATTTGAAGTATTAAAACGTCCCCTCGTTATTCAAAGCATCTCAAAGGCTGAACCTCATGTCGGCAGAAATTTCCGTAAACATGGTTCAAGGGAATTTTACTAAATGACCCGAAGCGAATGGGGCCTCATTAATAATATACCTCTTTTCATTAAATATATTATATTTTCGGTTGTGGGGAATTATAGTGAACATAAAACACTACGTAAAGTAAAGCTTAAAAAGGAGGTACAGTAGTTCAAAGTACTAGTGAAACTTGCTAAATAGAGCAAAACGATTGACTTGAAAAAATCTGTTTAAAAACGTGAAACACCATTTTTGCCCATTCGAAGTGTATTTTCGACAGTTTAATTAACAAGATAAGGACTATAACTATGGAAAATCATAGTTAATAGAAAATAAACATGGTTTGGAAAACCGGCAAACTTCAAAGCGGTTGATTGATGATTGCTTCATTATACAGAAAACATAGTATGTTCAGTAACCGTGAAATTGCAGAAATTTCCATAAACCTGAATAAAAACATAAATCAATTACTTTTGTCGAGCTTCAAAACCATTTTGTATATACTATGAGAAAATTTAACATTATATTTGTTGGTCCTGTGGAAATTGATAAAATCAAATATTAATTTTTATTTCAGGAATTGAAAATTTAAGGGAAAACTTCAAAATGTTTTACTGCAATCGTACTTTAACCTTGCAGTTACTTTCAGACTTGCTATAATTACTTGACTGTCCAGTGCAGCTTTTTTATAGTTGTTACAGTTAACTTGTACTTACTCATATGTATCAACACTGTTGCCCTAATTGGCTATTGCAAGATGTGGTAGTAAAATGCTTTTTTTAGCGTTGATTGTTTATGTACTATTTACGAAATCCACTAATAATTCATGTAGAAAATTCAAAAGAAATGAATGTTTAATCAGCATCTTTAACTACGGATAAAACATTGATTAATAAAACATCAAGGTTTTATCAAAGTTAATAGGCACTAGTACCTCAAATTAAGCTTTTTCTGACGGTAAATGATCTTATCCAACCTTTTCTACGACTCTTAAACAAAGTGTTCATCATTTACACGTAGAATTTGATAAGTAAGTTAAAATATGAGCGGCCGATCTTTATGGGCATTTATCACTTAAAACATGAGCAGCAGTGTTTTATGAGATTTAAAACACGAGGCGATAGCCGAGTGTTTTAGATCCGATAAAACACCTACTGCGAATGTTTTAAATGGCTTCAAAACTATCCATATAATAAGCTCATATGGAAATCAATTTTGAAAATTGAAGTTGCCTGAGCCGCAAAATCGAAGAAAAAGTTCATCGAAAATAGCGAGCGTGTCTCTATGACATATAAAGACACGTCACGGTCATGATTTTCCTGTGTGTTTTCCTCATGAATTATTAATGAGTTTTTGAAGTTTATATTCTTAGCTGCAAACTGCAAAATTAAAACTGTACATTTATGTACAGTATGGATCCACTTTAACAACTAACTATTTAACAACTATATATGATTTCTGAACCTTTAAGACAAATTGTTATATATCAAGTGTCAAAGTCCGTTTTTCTAGCTCTCTGATTGGGCAAGCGGTCGTCGCATGGCGGTCCGAAAATCGTGATGTTTCCCGCGTAACCCAGCGAGTATCATTACATTTATTTTTCCCTAGGGAAAAAATATCAATACCGGAAGTAGATGGTGAGGTTCAGTTTGTCTTTGTTTTCTCCAGTTTTCTTTCATTAAAAACAATATCTGAAGATTTTACTCAATATATAAAAAATGTTGATAAAAAAAAATTGACCAGCCAGTAACCATGTTTAGGCCAATTTGTGTAAGGACTTATTTGCTTGTACCTCGGGAAAACAGTGTGTTTTGCGTAATTTTGATCATGCGTACTTCTGTGAAGGTTCTCTTTTACGTTTTTAAGTAATCTAGAATTGTTATGTAATATTCAAAACATGAGCAGCTGTGTTTTAGATCTGATAAAACACGTATTTCGAATATTTTAAATAGCTTAAAAAATCACCTATTTGGTAAATGAATGTCATTGGCGTGTGAATTTCGGGAAACAACGTTGTCTAAGCCGAGAAATTTAAATGTAAAATTTATGTATATCAGGAGTATTTTTTATCAGCTACGGACATGGTACGGATTTCCTTTTTATTTTCTTCATGAATTATGAATGCATTTAAAGGTGCCGTCCAGTCCGTTCTGCGCATGTACGAAACTAATGTTTACATCTTTATTTATATACTTTATTTATGTACTTTAATAAGATACCTTATTAAAGATTGTAAGCTTTGCTCCTAACGGTTTACATTGAGCTGAGTACTTCATGTAATTATCTACGAATGTCATGTTTTGGGGACTCCATGTCGGTCATGCGCAGAACGGACTGTACGTCACCATTAAAGTATATAAAATATGATAGAGAAATATGAAAACCGGATGTTAATTGTCAGAACTGGGTTTTTTTTTGCATGCAGTTTCTCTTCATTTAAAACAATGTCCGAAGGTTTTACTCAACATTTTGGTGTCATTTAACACTTTATATACCAGAACACTCATAGACTGGTACCTTGGGAATACAGTGTGTCTAGAACCTTCTCGGAGACACAAAACGCACTGTTACCCTCGGTGCCAGTAAATAAGTGTTTATAAAGTGTGACATTATTTTGTTTCTGTAATTGCTAAAAATATGGTGGCATAGCCCAATTAAATAGATTGTCTTCTTCTAGTTCATGTAAATTACACAGTACATGCAATTTTATCTTGCATAATTATATCCTGTCATGTTGTGTTTATTTTTGCTTCCCTAGGGAGAAACGTTTGAATGCCCCGAATGCGTTCCTTTCCGCTTGACTCACAACATGGTCCAGGCAATGGTAAGTATAGCGTCAGATTTAAAAAGCAGGGCAATCGTTCAAGTAGACTTGGATCAAGTCCATCTCTCTAGGTGAGGACAGGGTGTCTCTCTCAACAGCAGGGAATTTTGTATGCGCATGCGTCGCGCGAGTTGTCGTGGGGAGTCTGGGGACTTAAAAAACATAAACAAAGATGGCGGTAATTTTTTCCCCCCACAACCTTTATGGCCTTATTTCCCCCCTGAAAAAGGTGTATAGTTTGTAAAACGGCTTCTGAAAGGACACTGGAAACAGTCAGAAGCAGCCTCCCACAACGTGAAGAAATAGAAAGATATTTTAGTGAATCGTACGATATTAAATTGGGTGACAACGACTTGAGTACGTTGTGGTCAACATGCCCGTGGCTTCAAATGCACGCAGTTTAATTGAGCTCAAAGCCCCATTTCCACAATTTTTAGAACAAAAAAGTGTCGTTAAAATTTAAGAAAATCAACTAAAGACTGACAATCGGTAAAAAACATTATGAGGCAATCGAGCAGATTTTGCAGAAATTGACAATATTTGCATGTCGTCGCCGCATTGGAATTAGTGGCGTAGGCATGTCGAACTTTATTGTAAGATCTGAGTAAGACAAAATAACTTATTATATATTTCTATGTACGAACGGAATTATACATAAATTTAGCACAACATTGTGGCAGTTAAGAGGTCTTGCTCGACATAAGACAGAATCTGAGTACGTTTTAAAGACAGCACTAACTAGTAAACAAGTCGTCGGATGAAAGGAATAAATACATACTTTACCCACTTTCCCTAATTTTCCCATTACGAAACGCCTCTCAGATATCTAAAGCAGTACTGGAATAAAATGAAACCAGCATTTAAATTTTGGGGAAGAAGGCAGATTTCGAGTTATAGTCGATCGAACATTCGCTATCAATTTGACTCCAATGCGGCTTCTTCGTACCATCACTTCATCTTCGATATTTATACACCTTCCTGGCTAAATGTCTTCTTCACCTATCAGAAGAACGTCAGTGTCTCCACTAATTGGACAACATAGTTTAAAACTGTGGTTGGACCGACAGATTGTTAGTAAATCTTGAAGATATCTTGGTCGTCATACCTTCTCCACATTTTCAAAATTTCGCCACAGACGATACAAAACAATATGAGCCCGCGATATTTTGTTACAGCGCAGACAAAATTCCCTGCTGTTGTCTCTCTCTCCCTTTCCCGCTAGCCCCATTTTCCTACTACGCGCTACAACTTTGTTTCAGTTAGTTACGGTGAAAGGTTAGGGTTTTGAAGATATTTATTTCAGCTACCTTTTACGTTTTTGTTTGTCTCCAGTTAGGCCAATAAGTTTGCTGGCTTTGTTTGGGCTAGTCAGCAAGCTCATTAATTGTTAAAGGTTCTCAAATTTCGCTCTCGCCGTTCCCTGTGAAATCTTTTTCTTCTTTTCGTTTGAATATGGACGTCTGTAGCATTTAAAACCAAATTTCCTTTAGCTTGTCTACGTTAACCTGCTGGTCATCTTTCATTTGAAAATTGAAATCATATAGCCGTTTACTTGATTACGCGGTATGGCAGACGCCAGCGCCAATATATATATATACAAAATGGTGATTGAGGTTCAACACAAGTAAAGGTTATATAAAAAAAATTGTTGTGTGACAACAAAAAGAAAATAACTAATAAAAAACCACGTCTTTAAAACATTTTTCGGACAAACGTTTTCACTTTAATAAGCTCTTCAGGTGCCAATACAATACACCTGAAGAGCTTATTAAAGTGAAAACGTTTGTGCGAAAAATGTTTTAAAGACGTGGTATTTTATTAGTTATTTTCTTTTTGTTGTCACACAACAACTTTTTACATGTAATATTTATAAACCGCGCAGGAGGGCTTTATCGGATATAAAACACGAGGCGATAGCCGAGTGTATTAAAGCCGATAAAGCCCGTACTTTTAAATGGCTTCTAAAAAGAATCACTTCATACGTTCATTGGCGTAGTAATTTTGAAAATTAAGCTTATCTCAGCCGTTAAAAACCAGCGAGAAACTTAGAGCGAGTCTATATCACATATATAGATCCGATACGCTCATGATTAGAAGTAATTTTTTGAATCTTAGCGTTTTGGTCTAATATGATGTGCCTATATTCTGCGAAACACGCACTTTGTGGGGAACGGAACACGTTTGGCGGCGATCCGCGTCGCCATTCCGAGTTTTTCGAGAACATAAAAGAGTAGAAACATACACACACAGTATCTGTGCTCCATCATTTCCTGTTTATGTAGCGCTACTAGAAATACGTAAACGCAAACGCCTCGCCCACCAGTGTTATATTAGGTGGTCAATAGCCTGTTGTGTCTAAACTTTAACTGTAATAACAGTTCGTGTTCGTAGCCTTAGTATTAAATAAGCCTAACCTGTAACAGGCATTATTATATGGCCTGATTGCAGGTTAATTATACAGTACCCTGATGCACTGCATCCTACTACTTTAAATAACATACATTTATTTAGTATACTATTAATAAACATGCACTGTCAGCCAGTAATTTCCCTTCCATAGGTCAATATAAAGTTTGTATTTTTTTCTAAATAGAATTCCTCAAATTGAATAGTACAGTAACCAAAGTTTCTACCATTTCCTCAGCTTGTACATGTGTACTGTACTATTTCAGGTCAGGTGAACTACGCTGAATATACCTGCTTGGTCCAATTGAATGACAAGTATAAAAATGCCCTTTGTCTGCAATCAGATAAAGCATAAAAACTTATCAGAGACAATAATTATGTTGAATATGTATAGGGGGTATCTGAAAAGATCAGATGCGTGGATCAATCACAAAATAGCTCACTAGCTGTTTTGTAAAACTGCAAAAGAACAAATTTTAATTTATGAAGAAGTTTGACTAATTAAAAAGTAAAAATGTTACTTTAAGAAACTGTATTGTAGTAGCATTAGAAAGCTGGCTAGACCACTGTCGAAAGAGACAGGCTTCAGATGGTGTACTAACTATGTGAAGGTCTGCCATAAAGTAGTTTGCTATTTAATTGTACAGGCCAAATCAGTCCCTCGTGTCTCTGAAATTGTTGGAAAATAACCATATAATTATATTGGCTAAAGTAATAATTAAGTTATCCATAAAAATGTGGTTGGGTGATATGTTAAGAACATTAAACCATCAACATTGTCTTAGCCAGTAAAACAATTGGACAGAACTATATCAGCTGTGCTATAAAGCTGTGATTTTTTTAACATGAAGTGTGCATATAGTGATCCAATGGACTATTTGCATGATTACATTATTTGACTGACTATGCAAAATGGTGAGAAACCAGAGCCAGTTAACATGATTGTATGTGGTACTGCAGGAACAGGTAAGACGTACCTAATCACTGCTTTAAAACAGGTTTGTGGTGACAGTTGTATAACAACTGCAACAACAGGTATTGCAGCATTTAGTATTAATGGCCAGACATATTTACACTCTGCTGCACAACTTCCTATACGTGAGTATAAAGACCTACAGAGTGAGCCACTGCAACGCTTACAGTTAAAACTGGAAGGTAAGGCTTACCTCATTGTCGATGAAATGTCGATAATTAAGGTTCTCTTTCATTTCAATTTTTCTTTCATTAAAAATCAAAACCCGATCCAACTGTTTATATATTTGCATAATTACCGTTTCTTGTTACCAGTACCCTGCTATCCGAACCGCGCAAGTTGTGGATTTGATAACATATATATGCTATCCGAACCGCGCAAGTTGTGGATTTGATAACATATATATATATATATATATATATATATATATATATATATATATATATATATACACACACACACACAAACAGGTTTCAGAATTACTTTCAGCTTTTCATCTCGCGTGTAATTTCGCGTGTAAATGGTGTCCACGCATGTCGAGATTAGCACCCTCACCGGGCCTACGGCCCTACGCCCGGGCTCGGGGACAACTCATCTGTCTTATTTAAGGTCTTCGTATAGGTTTTCAGGTCATTTCTGTAAAGCGCTCTCAATTCGTACAAAAATAAAATAGATATCGTTAGAAAGCTATGAATTTGTAGAATGGAATGGTGTCTTTGGTTTCGCGATAAACACAAACCGTTAATAGTTGTGAATTTTTTAATTAAAACCAGAGGGCTGCATTCAGTAAAAAGCATTTTATTTTGTTCAAAATCCTATCTTGTAGTTTGATTCCGAGATAAATTCCCAGAAAAACGCTTTGTCAGCGTTTTTTGATATCTCGAGTTTTGCCGATTTTATTGACGACCAAAATTTAAAATGCTGTTTTTCGACCAACATTCGGACAAAATAAGTCATAAATTCCAAACCAGGCAATAAATTAAAAAAACGCTGACACCGTTTTGCCTGACATTTATCTCGGAATCGAACTGCGAAAAAATGTTTTGAACAAAATGAAACCCTTTGTTCTTAAGTCTCCCCGAGTGAAGCCCTCTGGATTTTAATTTAAAAAATCACAACTATTAACGGTTTGTGTTTATCGTGAAACCAAAGACACCATTGTATTCTACAAATTCATAGCTTTCTAACGATATCTATGTTATTTTTGTGGCATAAATTCTGACGAATCTAGAGCGCTTTACAGAAATGACCCTGTGAAAACCTATACGAAGACCTTAATTTATTTACTCCAAACATTTTGAAAATGCTTACTACATATTTATCTTCGTATCCCTGTTCTAAAGAATGTGGTGTCGGTACGCATAGCCATTCTCGAGCCTTTAGCGGGCAGAGTTACAAAGGGACAGACGGAAGTGGGCTTACAGTATGTATGATCCAACTCCTTATGCGCATATTTTGCGACAACTAAGAATACAGCAATGAAACACACGCAATGTTTTTGTGGGAGAAGCGTTCGGGGAGAAGTACTCCGGACGGTGAAAATTGTGGTCAGTCTCATCCCAACAACTCAACGTTACGGTCCTAGTTGTCCTAGGGGTAATAATCCCCATGTAGGCTTCTAGTCTAATGTCCTAGGGGTCGAAGTTCCACATGTTGGACTTTGCCCATGGGGTAATGATCCCCAAGGGCATCCTAAACCTGTCCAAGGGGTAATAGATCCTCGTGTTGGACATTTACTACTTTTGACTGATTTTTTTATTTACATCAATTCGTAGGTGTCTATGGGTTTGAGGGTGACTTTTGGGAGCACTTCATCCCCACAAATACGCAGAATGCCTATTCCCCATAGACGAATAGCCCTCCCCTGAAAATTGGATAAGTTGACTAAAGTTTCTTTTGTGAGACGTTTCATCAAATCTTGGCTAACGTGGCTGCAACACTTGATAGTGTCGATGGAGGAATGCATGACAATCTTGTTAATTAGAAGACCATGCATGCTGATATGAAGCAAATCTAACCAGAGAAAAATATTTTAGGGTCCTCTAGGATACGAAGGCATTTTTCGCCGTTCCTGTGAAGTAACATTGAAACTAATGAGAAGTCAACATGATTCACTGCTAAGGTAACATAAAACTTAACACTCTGAAGCCGGAAGGCGAGTCTTTAGTATTTTATTCTGGCTAACGACCATTTTATTCAGCACAGGGATAGGTCCAAGCCTCAAAGTGTTAAAACCTATCTCTTTAACACATTGAAGCATGAAGACGTGTCTTTAATATTTTATTCTGGCTAACGCCAGACGATTTTATTCAGCACAGGGAGAGGTCCAGGCCTCAAAGTGTTAACTGAACTCAAGTTCACTGAACTCAACTCAACTTCACCGCACTGGACTGCATGAATTGCACTGGAATGAATTGCACCGTACTGTGCCGTTCGACAGGGGGGAAACGACTGCGCATCCGTCAAAGATATAATTAATTCAAAATGGCGACGGAAATTATCGTGAAGAGCAATGACGAAAGAAGCCTAGGTCTTTGAAGCAATAGAAATTAGTTAAATAATATTGAGTACTAAAGAGTGGATTTACTTTTGGGCCGATTACATGGATTTTCAGCCTGAGCTGAAATTTCCACCCGGTCTTTTTATTAAATCCTTGTAATACGAACATACACTAACATTTCAAGGAAGAAAACGTCAAATGAAGTGCCATACTGTAGTTTAGCTGGTCAGTTGTTAGACTGTGTTCCGTATATTACTGATCTTGGTATCACAGTGTCCAGTGATCTATCTTGGTCAAGGCACATCGAAGTCACTGTCACCAAAGCCAACAGGTCTCTTGGTCTGATCAAGAGACTCTGCAGTGACCTCATCGATTCAAGCAGTAGAAAACTATTATATTGCGCCTTTGTGAGGCCCAAGCTCGAGTATGCCAGTAACGTGTGGTCACCATACACCATCAAACATCGCTCATTAATTGAAAATGTTCAACGGCGGGCAACTAAGTTTATTCTGAACTATCCCCAGGAATTATCTTACACTGCCAGATTGGTCAAAACAAATCTCCTTCCACTAGAATTTCGTAGAGAGATCTCTGATTTAATACTAGTATTCAAGTCGAGGGAAAGACTTATTTCTATTAACATTAACAATTATTTATGCACTTTTGAAACAGGATACAAATTACGTAATTATGATGATAACAACTTTAATCTAATTATAAAACACAAGCAGGATTACTTTATAAGGAAATCTTTTTTTATTAGGTCAGCCGAACTGTGGAACACTCTTCCACATCATCTGAAAACCTGTGAAACAGTTTCTTTATTCAAGTCTAGTCTTCATAAAATGTACCGCACTAAATTATCTACCTACATCCCTCCTGGATGCACTTAATGAGTTGCAACTTTGTCTCAAATTATGCCTTAGTTCACTAGTTTAAGTCTTAAATTAGTTGTGTGTTAAGTTATAGATATGTTTCTTTATAATGTTCACATTATTGTTTTTCTTATATAATTAAGGGGTTGGGTGTCAATTGGGACGTGAGTCCTGTTCCTTTCTCCTGTCACATTCAGTGGTTTTTTTGGGGTTGTTTTTTTTTTTTGGGGGGGGGGGGTTGTTGTTTTTTTGTTGTTTTTTTTTCTTGTATCTTGTTAGTTATTTGTATTTATCATTGTAATCATTTACTGTATAATTGTATAATACTGTGACAAACTCATTAAATAAAAATAAATAGCGATTACATGGGGAAAAAAGTCAGCCCGCGCTGAAAGTTTAGCCTGAGATGGCTTAAATCGCCCATGTAATCGTTCAAAATTTTCAGCCCGGGCTGAACTACGCGTGGGAACGGTGTCGGCCGTTTATAATTACGTAGCCGCAAAACAAAAATTCTTCGAATTCCTACGTGTTATTGATTAAAATTTTAAAAACTCAACCCTTCTAACCGAGAAAGAAAAGCAACTTTAGTATGCAAATCCTATAGGATTACACTGGGCTGAAATTTCAGGCCCGGCTGAAAATCTCCATGTAATCGGCTGTTAATTTAAATTTAGGTAAGAAGATTTACAACTCAATATATGCAAATACCTAGTCAGGATTGCAAAAAAAAATCAAAAAATAAGAGCGGGTTGAATTTGTTAAGGATTTACTCCCTACAAAAGCGTTTTTCACAATCATGGTTAAAACATATTTGGGGTGAATCGGTGAAGGTGAAACCTATTTTTCCAAAACGTTTAATGAGTTGACGAAGGAGACGACCCCAACAAACAGGAAGGCGACGAGCACCAACATGACGACATCAGCAACGAGAATGACGTCCTGCAAGCCACACTTACAGAAATAAAAGAAACGCTTCAACAACAACTACCGAACTTTTCCGATAAGCAAGTCATCCCAACGATTGTAAACAAAAGTTACAAAACAAAGACTCGAGCGAAATACAGCACGACTAACCTTCAGCTTCATCGTCAACTGCCGATATATCAACTTCTTTTGTACATCTTTGCCCGATTGAACATTGTGGCTGTATTTGTCGTAGTGCTGGTGGTTTTAAAAACCATCTGCTGACTCATTGATAAAGCTCATAGCATAACCCGAGTCAACAAAGCCAAAAAAACAACAAAAAACATGAAAATGTTCCCGCTAGAATAGAATAACTCTACTTTGCATTGTTTACTCAAAATGGTGAATTTGCGGTTCAGGACTGGGTTTTTTTTTATCTTCGCAAGCGCAATTGATAAATTTTTAAACCATTCAACGGTTTTTCCCGCTTGTTGTACCGTACTGTATTGTACTCTGCACTGCACTGCACTGCACTGCACTGCACTGCACTGCACTGCACTGCACTGCACTTGACTTCACTCCATTTTACTTCACTAGCTTCACTTTATTTACCCTATTCTACTCCACTCCACTTCACTCTACTCCACTCCACTCCACTCCACTCCACTCCACTCCACTCCACTCTACTCCACTCCACTCCACTCCACTCCACTCCACTGTACTCTACGCTACGCTTACAAACGAACTCGACTAACTTAACTAACTCAACTGAACTTATCTTAACATCTGTTAAATTTAGTTTAAATAAACGATTTTCCCTCGTTAAATTTTTTTTTATTATTTGTTTTTGTGTAGCGTTTTAAAGACGTTTGTTTATGATCCACTAGTAGAGTGGGGTGAGAGACGGCATCGCGATACAGCTGGAACCTCTGCTGCAAAAGAAGAAGTAAGTCTTAATTTGTAAAGGATGGTTGTCTCTTTATATCGCAATTAGTAGAGGCCACTCAGTTACTCGATACCTCGTCCTGCTTGTTATTGAGGAAGTTCATAGCTAAACAAAATATGCCGCGCTAACAGGCTGGCTCACCAGACCCATGTACCGTGTACGAATAAAATTCTTGATGACTATAAACCAGTTCGTAATCTCGACTGCGCATGAAAATGACGTGTTCTGCGTCCGGACAAAACTTGTTTTAATTTTTTGAAAGTTTTCATGGCGATAATGTAATATAGATACGTTTTGTGGAAACACATATAAAATATTTATTTGCTAAGCTTTCGGCCTGTTGACTCAGGCCTTCATCAGAGCAATAACAACAAGCTGTTGGCTTACGTCATTATTAGCAAATAAATATTTTACGTGGTGTCTGCACAAAACCTGTCTATATTATAACATCAAGTTGAGCTTTCAGAATAAAAAAATATGAAAATGCAATAAATCCTGTTGCCTTAGCCTGATGTTGTCAACTTGAAATAAGTTTTATCCCCACGCGAAATGCGTCATTCTGATACGCAATCGAGATTACGAACTAGCTTATTGGTCCATATAACCACTTTATATTCTACAAACAATGAAACTGTCAAGTTAATTGTTATTTCGTAACATAACGAACGCAATCAGGCACATTTTATTTTCATTCATTTTTTCTACATCGAGAATCTTGCGATTAGATTTTTATGAAATTTGTATTCAGCTTTCAAACAAATTTAACGAAAAGTTAGTGGTTGGTATGTGCGCAACATATCCCCGAAGCTACATCAATATCAGTTTAAAACTTTTGGAAATATTTTGGTGACAGACTAACAGGCTAACAGACAGACAAGCAAACTTATAGCAATAAATAATAAATAACGCGTTTCGTACATTATTCGTAGGGTCTCAAGATTGTAAAGCAAATCGACCAAAGACTTCTTGGGTACAGCAACAAGAACAAGATTCTATTGCCACTATCCATCGAAGGAGAGGTTTATCAGCTGATCACGGTATCTATGTTAATTCTATTATTTCACATTTGTCGATTGTAAATATCATTATATCATGATTGAGTCGGTTTTCTTTGATGTATCGCGGGCTTTATTTCTCTTACATCCTCAAAAGCCGGGGAGGGTTTGATATTCAGCAGGGAATTCAGGGGGAAATGAACTCAATTGAATTGGTTATATGCATGATTTGGCAACGATTTAATGAAGATGTGGGATGTATCTGGCTTAATACCTCCGTTCTCATGATTTAACTCTTATCATAATCATGTTTTGGGACATCCTCCATTTCTCCATGACTGTTTAGCCAATTAAATCACGGTATTGCAATTGCAAAATTCTAAGTTTTGCGACGCAAATGCGACGTCGAGTTAACCGTCGAATTTTAGTCGAATTTAATTATTTAAAAACATGGCGCCGAATTGTCTCAGACTGACCGTGAGTCTGTGACAATCGTGGCAATGACGTAAAAATGTGGAGCGTTAGTAGCACTTAAATTGGCGTCATTCGAGTTGATAAATAGTACGAATATACTCAACATTAATTTCGATCTATCATGATCACACGTGATGTTTCTCTTAGAAACGCGTGACATATATTTGGCGTTAGCAACGCCTTGATTTTATTGGGTTAACGATTTACGGAAACGGATGTCCCGATACACTCAACCTAAATCCGCAGTAATTGTCATAGAAAACCACGCAGGCGGTTGATGCCGCTTCATTAATTATTCAACTTTTTATTTATGCATACGTCATCCTTCTCGGGCTCCTTCTTGACCTCCTAACCCTTGGTATTCATTTTGCGGCGCATTACGTCATTAACGCCTAAACCTAATCTTTTCGAACCCCCTAACCCTAACTCTCAATCAACCCCTCGTGTGACCGACAGCTCTCCGACTGATTCCCAAAGTTCTACGCTCGACTTATGTTCCTATAAGTAATTGCAATCAACTTTCATTTATACACTTTACCCTACTGACAGTCAACAGTTGTGGGCCATGTAGACGTTCAGAGCACATGTACCGTCGTGGATATTATTTACGATGAATTAAAGAAAAATAACATTAATATCGTAGAGACATTCTGTCGTATTACCTTAAGACTTGTCTAGAAGAACATTCGAGTACTATTCGACAGCATTAGTGACCAAATACCCAGAATATGTCTTCAACACGTTTATGAAGAAATGAACCCTAACAATTTTGTCGAGTTATTGCCTATTTAACCTTAGTGTATAGCGTAAACGATTCCTTGGATGAAGAATCCATTTGAGAAACCGTAAGAAGAACGATCAATTAATTCAAATGTATTGATTTCTCATAATACAAACGAATTATTAGTTTACTACGGTTGTTATAGGTTTCCCGCTACTCAGACCGATATTTGTATATTTCCATGTGCGATAACTCATTAAAAAGTTATTAACAATGTAAACAAAATAACGAGCCTAGGCAAGTCTCGGCGACTCAAGCTAGTGCGTTCGGGAAATCCCTCAATTTTCTCTTGTGTCGTCAACAGATCATCCTGACTTTAAAGTGATTTTGAAAGAATGTGTATTTCGCGTTCGTCGTGTTAACGTATGATGGCTCATTCTCATGCCGTTGTCACGGCCAAGTACCCTATTAATCGTGTCGGTTGTAAAGTCGTTTCTGTACCGAGAGGAAATATGTCAGGCAATCAACCAAATATATTTCAAGGCCCTATACCTACCTGATCGTGTGGTCATCGGAATGGTGGATGTAGATGTTTATAATGGTACATATACCAAAAACCCGTTCAATTTTGAAAACTACATCACTTCCCTTGGACTAACGGTAAATTGGAGAAGATTTGCCTGGAAAATCCCCCCAACTGAAATTTCCTGCTGCGAGAGGAAGTAACTACGTGTCCGCTTTCCTAATCTTATATGCTGGCACTAACAAGTTGTTTCAAAATTATGGCAATGGTATTACATGAGACGAGTATGCCAATGGGTATATTCTATTCGTGTTTGATCTGACAGCTGATCTGTGCCAGAGCGATAATAATCAACCGATTAAAAACGGAAACGTATCTATAGAATGTCAATTTGAAACGGCTCTGTTGCTTGGAAAATTTCAAAGTCTTAACGAAGTTGACGTCAACCGCAACGTTCTATGTGACTTTAGCAATTAAGATGAACACCCATGTTACCATCGGATCGTCTACCAAGTCAGTTACCGAAAAGACCTAGAGGCTTTATTCTGAATGTGGATTTTAGTAATGGACCTGGTACGCATTGTGTTAGCAATTTATCTCACCTCAGATGGAAAAGGGAATTTACGGACTCGTACCGACAAGGACCGGGGTTTTATAGCAAAACCTTTGAAGCTTTTTTACGAGATCACATGCACTAGCAGTTTTACTTGGAATGAACAGACTTTACAGTCGTTAGGGTCCCGCGTGTGTGGACAATATTTTTGTTTTATCCTTTACATCATGTAGAAATATGCCTATGTCAACAACTGTTGGCATGTTTTCTGATAATAAATAATGAAATGACATGCTAGTTCGTGACTTTATGCGTAAATATTATTGTGTGTAATAAATACAAAACAATGTCAGTTTCTATCTCTAGGAAGCTCTGAGGGTTCTGTTTCAGGAGTCACTTCTATATTCGCTGGTTCTTCAGGTTTGTTGTCAGTGGATGGCGTGGTTGGTATGACGTATACACGTACAGGTCTACTCCTTCTTTTATCGTATAATAATTCAGATAACGTTGAAGCGTCTGGTCGTACATTTTGACTTTCTCGTCTTGTGTTATATTTTGACGTTTAAGAAGATTTTGCATTTCTGAATCTAGTTCATTCACTTGCGTTGTTAAGGAGTGATCAAGGGTTTCTTTCGATCTGTCATACGTTCTGGAAGTAGTAGCAATCTCCTGACGTGTTCCATTATTTCGTTAAAAACTTGCCAGTTGTTCAAGTACAGGAACTAAGAGAAACGGTAGAAAACGTTCGCCAATTTTTTTGTTACTGGTTTACGTTTATCGGCAACAAAGTTTATATATAATGTTTATTGATACTGTATTTGACAATGGACATTGAGGTATGCATATGTCACGTGACAGGATCTGTACAGTGTAGTTTATGAAGATGGCCGAATAAACACGAGGTATTATAATGGCGACAAGAATGGTGAAATAATTTAACATGTTTCGAACTGTTATTGTTTGAACAATGGCTACTGGACTTCCAGCATTTCCCGAGTTTAACTTTCGAGATCAGACGAACTTGGCTACACGCTGGGAGAAATATTTGAAAAGGTTCAAAAACCTGATGACCGCCATGAAGATGACAGACGAAGGTCGCAAATGAGCGCTCCTGACATTACATTGGAAAGGAGGTCAACGATTTGTTTGACACTCTACCGGACAAAGGATAGGGTAGTGATTTCAACAAAGCCTGCGACTCTCTTACACAATATTTCACAGCTGAAAAGAACGTCTCCTTTGAAATATTCAAATTTCGAAATCTGAAGCAAGAACCACACGAGACAGTCGACGAATACCACACACGACTACAGGTCGCTTCAAAATATTGAGAGTTTGGAGACAATAAAGAAAAAGAAATCAAAGCTCAGATAGAATTAGGAATCACAAATAAGAAATTACGCCGTTATTCTTTCCGTACACCGACTATTACGCTGACCGCTTGTTGGACTACGCAAGAACACTTTACGAAAAGGAAAAACAAGTCAAAGGCATCGAAGAGAAGTCTCAAAACTCACCTGTTCTACCTTGCGATGAAGCTGTCCACAAAATCCAATTGAACAAACAGAAATATCTGAATTTTTATTCACCTGGCAGAACACAATACACAAAACCTGACATTTCCACAGACCCGTCGTTGGAGCCAAAACCTTCAGTTGGAAAACGGTGTTTTCGCTGCGGATATTCATGGCCCTATAACATGCAGAACCAAGTGTCCCGCCGAAGGATAACGATGTAACAACTGCTCCAAGTATAACAATTTTGCCAGTGTCTGCAAGTCTTCAGGGAAGAGAAGTAACACAGACTCTGCCAATGCTGTACAAAAAGATACAAGTATTTCACCCGATAGTCCAGATAGTGGACAAACATCTACTGACTTAAATTTTATCCAGGTTAATGTTAACAAGATTCAGGTCAAACTTGTCCAGAAACCAGAGTCTGGAGAGAAACGGACTACTTTCAGTAAGCTGGCCAGTCACAACAGGATACCACCACGTTTAAAAACTGTTATCTCCGAATATGACGAAGTGTTTCATGGCGTAGGAAATCTAACTGATGTTCAAGTTCATCTCCACATCAATCAAAACGTGAAACCTGTCGTGCAACCCACCAGAAGAATTCCATTTACTATTCGAGATAAGGTTGAAAGTGAATTGGATCGACTCCAAAAGCAAGAAATAATAGAGCGTGCACAAGGACCTTCAATTTGCGTTAGCCCTATCGTATAGCTTTCCCCAAATCAAATAGCCCTGAAAAGATTCGATTATGTGCCGACATATGCGACAGCCAAATAATGCCATTCAAAGAGAACGCCAACAATGCAAAAATTAATAGATATTATTCAGACGAATACTTGGAACTCTATTACAACTATACAGACGATTTTGACATTGACATTGATGTTGCTGAGCTGCGTACATTAAGAAAATTCGAGATGAGTTACCACTTACAGCGGAAGTGACCTCATTATCAGAGGTTTTCGACTTGTCATTCCCAAACAGCTACGTAAACAAGGCATTACTTTAGCTCATGAAGGCCACTAATATCTTGTTAATCAAGAAATTACTAGCGAGAAAGTGTGGTTTCCCGAAATGGACGCCCTTGTCGAAGAAACCGTGAAAGAATGCCTCGCTTGCCAGCCTTCGGGCAACCAACAAAGCCAGCTCCATTGGAAAACATGAAAATTCCCGCGTATGCCTGGGACGACACTGTTTATGTCGATTTCCGAGGACCATTACCTACAGGAGACCTATTGCTCGTGATGGTCGATGGCCGTACACGTTTCCCCGAATTTGAAGTCGTTCGTCATGCATGTGTCACGTGACAGGTTCTGTACAGTGTAGTTTATGAAGATGACCGAATAAACACCAGGTATTTTTGTTGATATGATCGTTTTAAAGGGCTAGTTTCTTTGCTGTTTTCGGTGTAATGGAAGCTATTAGACAGTGTGTAATAGCCTCCAATAAATCGGCGGCGCGACAGCTTTTATGATCGCGTTTCGCAGTTGAGGATTACACTTTGTCAATACTTTTATTTCCTTCTTATACAAGCAGACATTGTCAAATGATGACACTGTCACTGAACAACCCCTTTTATACTCTTGGCTGGTACACGTAGTGGGTGTCGGTCAGAAAGATCCCAGATCTTAGTCGGATTTCATCGGGACAGGTCGGAATGAGATCGACAAACAGGTAGGAATATGACTCTTTGGTTGCCATTTGGTAGGCTTGTTGAAAAAGTTAGTGTTGCTAGGATACAGTTGCTTAGCCAAATGAATAACTTGACCAGCATCTCTGACCTTTTTTGTTAGAACGCGCGATTATCTTTGCTTTGGTGAAACATATTCTCTACAATGTTAATTACGCTGAGATTCCCATCGTGGGATTTTTTAGTAATTAATTTAATAATCGAATCTCTCTCCCATCATGTCAATATAAAAAGATTTCTCGTCTTGGGATTAATGCTTTTGAATATCGAATCTGGTAATGATTCTAATTCAGCTAACGATATTTTCTGTAGCAGGGTCGATCATTATTTGGGCGTTGGCTAACAATTGTTTTCACAAACGTTGTCTTTCCACTTTTGGTCCCCTCAGAGACCAATAGCCCAAAAGGGTGTGCTAACTGTATGGAGTACATCACGAAACTAATCGGTTTATGATTACGACAGCCTATTTATACCATTTAGGCCGTTTAGAACGCGAGAACTTTGCGTTTCGGTTAAGTTTCTGTTTTTCTCTCAAGAGAACTTCAATATATAAAAGAGAAGTTATGGCCCGAATCAAATAATCACTAGCCAAATGATTTGCTAATCTCAATAGACTCTGTTTGTCACATGTAGGACAGTCTTTACGGTTTCCAGGCATGATAAAAAATGAATGGTTTTAACCGTTACTCGAAACTAAATATTTTGGTCATCTGGACCTTTTTCACGGCCCTATGGCCCTATCGCTTTGGTGCACACTCTCTCCTCTCCAACCCAAATATCTGTAGAATACACCGCCTATTTTCTCCAACCCCAAATCAAATGCTTTACGAAAGTCACCGAATAAAGCCGGAACACCTATCCTAGCGTCGCGTTAGTCATCTGTTTTATTATACCAATTTTGTGTGATGCACGCCAGATTTACAAATTTATTATAAATATAGTACTAATTTATTTACAATTGTCACTACCCGCAAGTAGCTTAGCTAGTAGTGGCCAGGTAGTGATCTAATAAATTTATAGAAAAACTAAACTCATAACGGATCGGAACGTCTCAGAGAGCTGCTCTGGGGCTGCTCTGGGGGTTGTTTCGGGGTCATATTTCCGATCCTCCCTAATTCACATCAATTTATGGAGAAAGAGAAAGGAGAATATTTGGCTGAAGTAAATTCACGAGTTAATTTAGTATGATACAAATGAATATTGGGAAAGATAAATAATACTATTGGTGGCCAAACGTAAAACTGAGTTCAGTGTTAAAGTAACATAATTTTCATTAGGCAATCTATCAATTCTCGTGGGCCTATATTCTCACTTTCGAGTATTGTCATAAGTGCTCGTTGTAATTTAGATTTGAATATCTGTTTTCGTGCTGTGCGTAAGTCCGGCGTGATGCTATTCCAAATAACAGTACCAAACCGAGAAAATGAACATTTTTGGATTTTGATACGAGAATAACTAATATAAAAATTGTCATTTGCAGCTGCCTAGTGTTAAGTCCTAAGCCCTAATCAAACGAGGACGCAAGTCATCGCAAGTTGGCAGTCACGCTATCTCAGGCAGTCACGCTATCTCAGCCAGCCCCTCTGAATAGTTTCCAAAAAATATCATGTACCGTGACAAAGTTAAAACTTGTTTAAAACACTCATTAAACCTTTATTTTGTTAATTTGGGTGTTCAAACGACCGCCACAGAAATTCTGACTGCGAACTTGCGATGACTTGCGTTCTCGTCTGATTAGGGGTTTAGGGCCCGCTTCTGTAGGCCAAGAAGTTTCTGGGTATATTTTTGGCGGCATATCCCCACGCAACAATGCCATACGTTAAGTATGGTAAAATTAAAGATCTGTATATATTTAATGAAGTGTGGAATGGTCGGTACATAATGTCGAAGTTTTGGAATAATTCCAACACTTTTGCTAATTTTTAACGCAATGTAATTAATATGATGTTTCCAACTCAAATTAGAATCAATGAAAATTCCAAGATATTTAACGTAATCTTTACATTCGAGAGGTGTGTATTGATTAGAATTATTGTCAAAGAGTCTAATTGTAGGTTTATCCCGAGCCCGGGCGTAGGGCCAAAGGCCCGGACACAGAATAAGGATTAACCAGAAGTCCGACTCAGTATCGGCACCTTTGATGTAAGCGTCCTCGCGAAATGTCGGGGCCTTTCTTGTGACCTTTTAATTAATTTTATATTGTGATCTATATATATAAACGATTCTTTGGAGATAACATTTTTTGACCACGAGGTTATTAAAACTTCAGTACGCGCTACTACGGGTAAGAGTCCGTGGCAAAAAAGTCCTGCACTCGCAAAACTGGAGTTTACAATTCTTGATTTATGCCGATACATTTGTTTATAGCAAAAGATGGCTACAAATTTCGGAACTACCCATTGTTGAAATACATCAGGTACGTATGTTGTTAGAAATTTTATAAGCTTTCATTCGGTGTATAGTTCAAGTTTTTATGTTACCTGTAACATTTTAAAATGTTCAAAATGTGCACACCATTGTTCGTAAAATAAGAATTATATGATGGGAAATGGACTCCTCACAAATGTTGTAGAATTTTGGATATTGTTTTTAAATACTAAACGCACAGCCCTGAACAACATATTAAACATAGGATACTGTGAAGTGTCCTGGCATTCATGTTAGAACTTTTAGTTTACTTGCCGGAAGTATTTTAAAAAAATAAAAAAACATTATTTTGGTCTGGACCGTCTGAAATGGTGAATTTCTTAAGTTTGTTTTGCCTTTTGCTGTTTTGGTGTTTGCTATAACCTCAGAATGACTTCTGGTATGAACCTCAGATATTTCTTAAACAAAAGCTAATTCAAATATGAAAGGAGTGGGAAAAGTTTGCAGATTTCTAGTTGAAGTTGAAAACGTTTTTGGTGCCAATTAGTGTTCATACCTTTTCAACATATGGAAAAATATTAAAACTTTTATGGTCAATGGTGAGAACATTTTGAACATTTTAAAAAGTTACAGGTAACACTATGATTGGAACTATATACCGAATGAAAGCTTATAAAATTTCTAACAACATACGTACTCGATGTATTTCAACAATGCGTAGTTCCGGCATAATCGAGAAATGTAAAACTCAGCGTCGTGAGTACAGGACTTTTTTGCCACCGACTTTTACCCGTAGTATCTGCGTACTGAAGTTTTAATAACCTCGTGGTCAAAGAATTTAATCTCCAAAGAATCGTTTTCTAAAGTAAATTACTTATTTACTTAACTAAATATTATTTATATATATAGATAACAATATTAAGTTAATTAACTTAAGAGTAATTGACTACAGGAGCCCGAGGGTCGCAAGGACGAGAAGGCTAATTTTCCGGGGGCACTTACTTTCAAAATGGCCGACTGGCGCATGCGCATAAAAATAATGGGACACTTTTTTCCGCGAGTCGGACTTCTGGTTAATCCTTATTCTGTGGCCCGAGCCCGGCGAGGGTGCTAATCTCGACACGCGTGGATTCATTTGACACGCGTGGGCAAGCGTGATATGCGAACAAATTTCTGTGATCAGTATATTTATTTGTATGCCTGGTACGTTCAGCTTACGTGGTGATAACTGTGGGGCATTTGGAACAACATGGAAATATACATGCAGAGGTACTATTATTTATCACTATATGGTAAGAGAAAATGCAGCTCAATGAAACAAGAAAACTTTAAGGGAAGCGCCAAGAACTATTAACTCGAAGGGAAAAGCGTTGAGGGAAAGTCGAAAAGATTGAGAGAACGTACAGAACTGCGACAACAACGAAACAGCGGAAGGGAGGGAAGTTATTTCTTCTTTGCTTAGCAAAGAAATGCGAAGCTAACAAACTGAGGCAAACAAGGTAAAAAAGGTAAACAAGTATATGATAGCGACTAGCGAGAGAAACGGCAAGCTTTAAGACAAGTCTAAATAAAATCTCACTGAGAATGTCAGCTGTTTTCTTGAAACGTGAGTTACGTGACAAACGTTTTCCATGTTTTCTCGTCAATATTTTCAAATAAATATTTACAATTTGTTTCACCTTGACAGTCCGATTAATACTGTATATTTTTGCTCTGTTTCAATTGCTTGTTTTGAAGTTATTACAGTTTATTTTGCCGACGTTTCTTGCTGAAGACGCCAGTCTAGATCGAGTTTTTCTATAGGACGGCATGTTTTTCATATTTTTATTTATTTTCGAATCAAAATCTGCATTTTGCTTCATCTCGCAGGTCCAATTATACTGTGTGGTTTGTTTTCATCTATATTATATATTGTTTTGGGGCTATTAATTTTCAGATTACGTGGCTTCAGTTCTGATTTATAAACTATAAAAGTTGTTTTGCCCCCATCAAAACATGTACATGGAAGCCATTTAAAGGATTGCTAAAAACTTTCGAAACCTCGAATAAACAAAATATGTTTTACAACCAGACTAACGGATTTGACTGGTGACTGCCTGGACGAGAGTGAGTTAAATCTAAGTTTTTCTTCGACTCCGACTTTAACCACTGTTAAATAATTATTTTCGACTGGAAATTTTCCTTTAAACATCGGGGAGGGGGATACACGTTAAAGCGGGCGAGGGGTTGTTGCGTTTATGTATTTCTAGTAAGTCATTAATTTCTGCTTTGGACGGAAGATAACAAAATTATATTTTTTTATTATTTAAGGTAAGTTTATTTACGTTTAGCCATTCACAGACATTTTTTAATTCAGAATTAACTACCGATTCTAGAGTTCTCAAGTTTCTATTTGCATATAATAAGTTAGTATCATCCTCAAAGAAAAAGAAATGAAAGACATTAGTCGACTCACAAATGTCGTTAATGTAAATGAGAAAAAGAAGGGCCCCAAGAACTGATCCTTGGGGCACCCCACATAAAGTGTTTTCTTTTTCAGATATATAGTTTCCGACAAGAGTGGTTTGTGAACGATTTTTAAGAAGAAAACCAATCATTCACAACCCCTCTTATACCATAATGATTTAATTTGCTTAAAATGATGTCATGATTCACCGTATCAAAGGCCTTTTTTAGATCAATAAATATACCACAAGAAAACATTTTATTAACAATGAATTTTATTAACAATTTTATTATTGAATTTTATTAAAAATGTCAAGAATTGCATGTTGTGTTGAGTGCTGTTCCCGAAAACCATATTTTTCATACGCTTGTACTTACGTTCTTCGAAAATTTTATTGAAGACAGATAAAAGAGATATAGGGCAGTAATTTTTTGGGTCAGTTTGCTCTTCGGCTTTGTAAACTGGAATAATTTTCGCAATTTTTAATTTTTTAGGATAGGCACCACATTCAACAGATGAGTTAATAATATATGCTAGAGGTTTACTTAAAATATGTTGTGCGCATTTTAGAATACGTGCGGGGCAAGAGTATAAGCCATGAGACTTATTAGCAGTAAATGTGATAATGCAAGAGTATAAGCCATGAGACCTATTAGCAGGCAATGTGATAATTTCAAGTTAAATCTCGAATTCGGTGACAGGGATAAATGCAAAGGAACCTTGATCATGAGATACATTATTAGTACAATCTGAATTCTGCTTGGGAAGATAATCAGAAAAATGTTTTTCAGAATGAGGCATCTTTGCAGCTAATCTATCACCGCATAAAGCAAAATGTCGATTTCAAAACATTAGATATCTTCTGGGGGCCATAAATTAGGCGAGTGTTGTAATTTTCCCTTAATACGCTGATATTCTTTCTATTTTTTTTGTTGCGTCCTGTTAGATCTCTTATACCCTCCCATGTTTTTGTCATATTTTTTTAATTCGAGCTGAAATACGCTTCATAGTATATTTTTTTGCTAGCACGGGTTAAAGTAACAATGGAATTCCTATATATTTTATATTTTGGGATATTGTTATTTTTTTATTTTAATAGATGCGCTCTTATTCCCTTTGTTATCCAAGGCTTAAAAAATTGCTTTGCTTTCCGTTTAGAAATGGTTTTGAGAGGTGCATGTTTATTTACTACTTTGTTTACTTTGTTGTAAAAAAATCGAGAGTGACTTGTCAGGATCGTTTCCTGATTCTGCAAATATGTCATTCCAATTTATTTGAAGAAGATCATTGTTAAATAGATTTTCAGAAAAACGAGAATAATCGCGAATTATAAGTTTCTGCTTGCTATTTATGACAGCAACTGAATCTAATATGCAAAATTGTGAGAAGTGGTCGCTCACATCAGATATGATATTTCCACTAGTCAGTAAATCGTGGTGATTATTAATGTAAATGTTGTCAATTAATGTAGCCGAGTCCCTGTAGACACGCGTAGGTTTGTCAATGCTAGGGATCATTGAACAACTTTGTGAAGACAGTAAAAAATTATGTGCATAATTGCAATGTTCAATTTTAAATAGATATATGTTGATGTCACCCATGATAAAGACAGTTTTCCCTGTCGAGGTATAAAATTCAAGTTTTTCTTCAAAGTAAGCTTGAAAGCGCTCTGGCGTAATGTGTTGCCTGTATACTACACCACATATAATATTTTTCTTTTTTAGGCATCACAATTTCAATCTACAGCGCTTGATATGCTACTTCAACTGATTTTTCAATAAGAAAATATTCAAATTCTTTGTTGATATACATTCCTACACCTCCAACAGCTAGAGGCGTGTGGACAAATTCAAATGAGTAGTCAGAAATATGATAATTAAAGCCATCTAACATTGCATCGGTAATACGCGTTTCAGTAATACCAATAACACTAAAAGAAAAATCAAGTTCATGTAGCAAATGAGTTTGCAAATGTTCAAGTTTTTTTCTTAAGCTATATATATACGCACATTTTTGTGGAAAAGCGAGAATCTATTCTTTAATGGACCGGATGGTTCGATTTTGAGTTTTTGGAAACTGTTTGGAGAATAATATTTGCTATGAATATGATAGTTCATTATATTTTGATCGGGGTTTATGTTAAAATTAGAATTAATGTTAAGATTAAATAAATCTAGATCGTATATACTAGTAAGTTTATCTAAGTATTTCCTAGGAGTGTAGCTAGTTTGAAAGCTATTGTTAAACTGGCCAAAAGCAGCGACATTAACACCATAATAAGGTAATTCTCTAAAAATTGACTTGTTAAGGTTCTGTTCACGTTTACTTTCCATTTACATTATTATAACCATATTAGATAGTGGTGTATTTAGCTGAGATCTTCAGAGGTACATATACAGATTAGGTTGATAAGTCCTGTGCTCTTAGGGTAGCGAGGTCTTCTAGGGGTTTCATTCTGATTATTCTTGAACTATCAGTCTTTCGAAGACAAATAAAGTTGTTCTTGGACCAGCAAAACTTGTATCCATTAGCTTCTTGATGTTGATTAGCTTTAAACATGAGCGATTGGAGTCGAGCTGTTAGATGATCAAAGATATTAATTCTGCGATAAGAGTTGAGCGGTTCAAAACCCACACTGCAAAACCACAAAAACTTTTCAAGATAAATGTTCTTGTTTCAAGAAAATTTGTCTTGTTTCAAGGAAAAAAATCTTGATAAGAAAAACTAAGAGGAACGTTTCTTGTTTTAAGAAAATTTATGACTTGTTTCAAGAAAAAAAATCTTGATAAGAAAAACTAAAAATAAAGTTTCTTGTTTTAAGAAAATTTATGTCTTGTTTCAAAAAAAAAAAATCTTGATATGAAAAACTAAAAGGAAAGAACGCTTTGGAATAACACATATTTTAAATATAATACAATAATTATTTAGTTTAAATATTCCTAACGTTTAAAACATTATATCTATACATAAATGTCCATGAAGTAATTCCGAATCAATAACATGTGTAATTTTGAGACAGAATAGCGCTACAGTCGCCGTCTACGAAACCGCCGCGCAGGTCATAGGCGTACCAGGCGGGGGAGGGGGGAATTGCCCCCCCCCCCTCCCCACCCCCAAAACGTTTTAAAAATGAAAATTTCGGGCACTTTTTGAAAGAAATTTCGGGTAAGTTCGGGTAATATTGCTGTTAAATATTCATGAAAAATTATATTTTGAACTGTTTTAATATATTTTCGTCTTAATTTTTCGGGCAAAAATGTCCCCCCCCTCTCCCAGGTGGCGAGCGCGCATTGATACTTGGGATACCATCATCTATTCATCTCATCTCGAAGCGCGCCACCTTTGAAGGTGTTTTGAGATTCAAGCTACATAAACCCTTGGAAATAAGACTTTTTGTTTGCGAGGAGATCGGGCAGACAATCTTCACCAAAGTAACCTGTTTTTTTACGGAAATATTTAACTAAAACCCATGAAAATCCAGTTGAACCAAGAAAGTCCAACTGTCCATGCAAGAAGTTTCTCTCGCACGAGCAAGGTAAGAGATTGAGTATTTATCGTTTGTTTTCTATTATGTCCTACAGTATTGTAATGTGAAATTTTCTCTGACTCTCGTTGTCAAATTTCCTGTTTGATTGTCCAATACAAACAATTTTATATTGCAATTGAACTTTAATAGTGTAGTTGAAGACTTGAAGTCAATGTGTATTATTACAGTAAGTCATCTTTTGTCGTCAACATGGCGGCTAGAAATATCTCTTCTCAATTCAGTCAATTGTGGTTCCTAATAAACTCTCAAATCATTTTTCTTTTTTGTCATTCTTTTTTATCCACCGTTGCTTTCATGATAAGGGTTATCTTATGTAAAACTAAAGCATTCAAATATTGAGGAAACGTTATTTTGTAGTGTATTTTCACTAGCAGAATTCATCATTCTGAAATAATTGTTGCTAACAGACTATTATTATATAGCATGCTATCGGATATGAGCTTTTGCGTAATCTGATTGGTTCCCTACTACCAGGCTATCAGCTCATATCCTACTAGTAGAGGAAAAACAAGATGGCGGCACGTTTTTTTAAACTGCCGAAAAGAGTTGAAATTGACGGATTTTTATACAGAAAAACATCAACACCCTCAAACCAATGTATAAAAAAACAACATTGTGTAAAAATACATTAACAAATACACAATTTAGCATGGTAAATGGTAAAATTCACCTAAAAATTACGTATTTTTACTTCAAAAACCTGACTAAATTAACGGGTTGATATTAATTTGTTGCCAAACAAAGAAACTCACGGTTAAAATCAAGCTTACATCACACATTTCGTAGGAGCTAGATCACCAGTAAAGAGACATTTTTTATTTAGATAAGCATTTGGAGTAGTAAAAAGCATGTTCTTTTTCAAAAACAACCAACTAAGTAATTTAGTTTCACTGCCGAAGGTGTTTCAGTTTCATTTTTGCATGAAATCAAAACCTTTTTCACGACAGCAACGCTAATATAAACAACTGACCCACCTTTTGACTTCATAAAGGTACCTTTTAATCTTTTTTGTTGATCTGCTTAACACATTTTTTGCCTCTCGAGCAACATTTATGCAACATTTCAAAGCTGTTTACCGAAACTCTATGTGAATGCATCATTACGCATGGCGGAAGTATTAGTTGCCTATGCTGGAAGTTTGTCGTTTGAAACATTTCGCTGCATGTAATTTGTAACTTGTACAGTGCTTGGCTGTATAATAAAACAGTTATACCATTCGCTCTCGTCGTATACGAACTAATAGCCAACTCGGCGAAGCGCCTCGTTGGCTATGAGCTCATATACGACTCGAGCTTATGGTATAACTGTTAAATAGTATGTTTTGTGTGTATTTGTTTTGTGTGTATATCTAATAAGAGTATTTTCGTCACACAGTATCATTGATATGCTAAAAAACACCGATCATACCTCTGGGTATTTTAGAAAGTTGACTGGTTTGATAAATACAGTAAGACTCAAATTGGTATAATATACTATTAAATAATAATAAATCTTTGTATAATTTTAGTGGTATATACAGATACTGCATATTACTTATCATTACTGAACATCCCTATATTCTAATTGTCTTCAAAATTACAAGAATTCTGCTAGAAAAGTATAATTTTCTGTCCAAATTGTTTGTTCGGTAACTGCAATCTTGTTGTTAGGACGAATGCATGAGTATGTGAGTCACTTTTGGGCAGCTAGTCAGCTAGTAGGTCATTACTGAGAGTCCGTCTGTGTGATACAGTATATGATGGAATATTAAGTCCTAAATATACTTTGTATATAAAGTTTAATATTGACATTAATTTATGCTCCAGATGATTTAACTCTATAAAGGGGTGGTAACAATGGTATTGGGTCAAGTGATTATTACCCATTCCTGCCAGAGCCAGTCAAAAATGCCCCCTTACTAAAAGTAAACTTTAGTTTTACCTGGCTTGTAACAACAGATGCATGGCAGATGATAAGATTGTCCTTTTTGTTAAAATTATTGTGATTTTGACAAAAAATGTTCATATTACTTGGATTACTATGTTTATATTAATCAAATCATCATAAATTAAAATATTTTTTTGTTGTTGCAAAGTGGTTAATACATACCTTTAAATATTTGATTTAATTAAATATTAATTAACAAATGGTTGAATTAATTCTCTCATTTTGCAGGACCAGTACACAAAGAATGATGCCAAAGCCAACTTCTCAACAAAAGAAAAGGATTGTTGATCTCCAAGATGATTTCACTGATGTTTACTTGTGTCATTGCTGATTGGATTGTTGTTAAGTACACTTTGAAAATACCAACATTCTAAATATGCCATGTAATATCCTAAATGCTGATGTTTTTTGGATATAGATGGCAGAACCACATGTAACATTAATTGTCAAGTGGTTAATCTTACTAGGATTTTTAGCTTTGAAATATTTGGGAATTTGAACTGCGAAAAATGGTTTGCATATGATCATCTCACTGTATACCATGTATATAACTAGTATTTATTATTAAGTTTTAAGTGTATACTTTAATGTCAGCCTGATGTAAATACTCACAATTTTTTAATATGTGTTCAAATATATTGAATATATTGACAATGTTAAATGCTTTTAAAAATGTTTATTTTCTCTCAGTCATTGATGTGTTGAATGACATGTTTCAAGGTGTATTATTTTAATGCACATCTGCATACATGTGTAAATAAGATAACACACATCAGGGCATGTTACATAACACACCTTTTTATTAATACACCTATACAATAACACATCTTAACATGTTTTGTATAACATACAAGTAACACACCTTCGCAAAACACACCTTAAGGTGTGTTAGAAAACCTAACTTAAGGTGTGCTAAAATTTGGACAAAAAAGATGTGTTAATTTAACACATCTTTTTTTAGAGTTAATATTTAAGGAAATTTTAAACTAAACAGTAAGAGAGAGCTCAGTAATATTTACAAAAAACTTTAAAAGAAATGCATAAATTAAAGCCTAAGCTTTGTTTTATATACTGTAAAGCATAACAGCCAATCACATTGTAATTCCATCATAAAATTTTCATCAAACTCCAAGGTTGTAAGGGGCACAAATTTGAAAAAAATATTTTCATTGACCAACCAAATGTTGCTTTAAGTAAATTTTTCTTGATTTAGGAAGAATATTCTTAAAACAAGAATATATCCAACTAGAATTTTTTTCTTGATTCAAGAATTTTTTTCTTGATTTAGGAAAAATATTCTTAAAACAAGAATATCTAACTAGAAATTTTTTCTTAATTCAAGAAAATTTTTCTTGATTGAAGATTATCTGTCTTTCCAGCTGATAATCTTGAAGAAACGACAAGAAAGTTTTTCTTGTTCAAGATAAATTATCTTAAAAAAAGATTATTTTTCTTGAAACTAGATAATCTGACAAGAAAGTATTGCTTGTTTTAAGAAAAATTATCTTGTCAAGAAAAATTATCTTGTTTTGGTAAGATAATTATTTTCTTATTCTTGTTTTGAGGAAAAATATCCTTAAAACAAGCATTTTTTAGTCAGCTGCTCAGGCTTCACAGAAGTTACTTGTTTTCTGGCAGCCATTACCTTGTCCTTGGCTATAGTCGGCGGACGAATTTACAAAATTATTGCATTTGGACGACTTGTAGGTCTTCGAGTTGGAACACGATGTGCTGTGTCTATATATCTTGTAAAGAAACATCCTCCACGTCCATAGCAGAGAATAGCTTGAGACAAAGGACTGCTGTCTTAATTATTGGACGTTTCTTTCTCGGCAACAAGTGGGAGACCAATAATCTTTACATTGTACTGGTAGCTGTATGCATCGATCTCTTCAATAGCTTCGGATATGTCATCACACTTCTTACTGATCTTGTCAAGCCTAATTTCTATTTGTTTGAGATGTTGAGTAGATTGTTTTCGGAATGTCTCTAGGTCATCATACTGTTTGCTAACAAACTCGATTGCTTTGGTGATATCCGACGACGAGTCCGAAGAAGAAGAAGCGTCTTGCTCTCGGCTGGAATGGATACCCGACTTCTCTGTCATACGTGAAAGCATATCCTGATTTACTTGGCCTAATTAAGCCTTTAGCTCTTCTATTTCTGTTTGCAGTGCCTGATTTTCTTTCCTTAATACTTTTGTTTTATCACTCGTAGCCATAATTCAGCTTACTTGAGAGATTTGAGAAAAGTTTGAAGGAGCGTTAAAAAATCCATGACCGTTCAGCTCGATAGGTCATTATTCACGCCAATGCAGTCGTTTGTAAATGCATGTTGGCTATTCTTAATCTTTAGGTCGACACTATTTAATTTCAGCTGAAGTTTTTCCAGGACTTTTGCCAGTTGTGGAAGAACCGAAATTTGGCGAAAATCCTTTCCCATCTCATTAGGCGGGTACATTAGTACGGTAGTGCATGTTTGTATTGAGTTGGATATTTGGACTGCGTAATTCTGGAACAAATAATATCATGAATAACAAGAGCAAGTTGTTCGCAATACCTCTTCAGTAACCATGGAGGAATCTCATCTGAACCGGTAACCTTCTTGGGATGTAGGTGTCTAGGTATAGCCTTGACTTGTCCAACAGAAGGTAATGGTGGGCTAGTCTCCTTTAACAGGGATCCTATTGTATCAACATCCGGAATTTTGGTTGGAACAATGTCCTGCAAAGGCTTATTAAACGTTCGTTGCAGGTGTTCTGCCAGGTCTGTCGCAGTGTCTGCCGGTGGTCGGGAAATCATATTACAATCAGCGGCAGCTAGTTCATATAGCGCTTTATACCACTTCGCCGGGTTCAATTTACGAATGCCTTCTGCCTTTAGCTGGTAATAATTTGCTTTCGCCTTAGATATAAGCGTTGCAACTTTAACACAATGTTGCTTATACTTTGCTGCATCTCCAATTGTAAATGCCCTTGGTCTAGCTTTGATTTCCTGCTTTATACAAGGCGTCGCCCACGGCTTGTCGGAGGGGTGAGTACGCACAGTACGTTTAGGCATCGATTTATCGAGAATGTGCACGATAGTGCTAGTGAACGCGCTAACTTTATCATCAACTTTCGTTGGCACAGTAAACTGGTTCCAATTTCTCTATATTTAATTGTAAGCCCGGCTCCATTAAATTAGTATGTTTTGTCAGCCGCACTTTTAGGGAAGTCGGTTTAGTTTTCTGCTTCGCTTTTGAAATGAGTAGTAAGCATTGATGGTCGGAGCGGCCAATTGGTGGAAGATGCTGTACGTGTTATAGAGGTCTGGCATATTGGTTAGGATTTGATCTAAGATGTTCCTGCCGCTAGTAGGAGCTCGTACGACTTGTGTCTACATAATAGATTGTGTCTGTGAGACGTTGTTCAAAGGTTAACTCGCAATAAGACTTTTATTACTTGCATTTGCTCAACTATTTATACAGTTCGTTACACCGGAAGTCCCCCGGAAATCCATGCATCTAATTACAAGTAAATACATCTAAATCTATTACAGTGCATTCTGCATAATAGATTCAGTCTCATTTGGTTGAAGTTCCCTGCAATAATTACACCGGCTTATGGACGGTCATGCAGTACTGAATCAAGTCCCTTGGTGATATACTGGTACATTTCCCTCTCATCTTCGACAGTCTGCCCCGGTGGATAGTACACGCCAACAACCACGATTGAGCTGTAAGGCCGAGGAATCCTGGCCAGTTTAAGTAAAAGCCATAGAGCTTCCGTCTACCTCTAAATTAGTTAGGCTAGTAGTTGGTGTTACGATCTCACACGTCGTCAACGTGGGCGTTGCTATTTCTTTAAAATATTTTTCATTTATTACACTTTTAAAATCTAACTAACTTTTGGCTATATAGATATCTAATATAGATATCTCCTGGCTTATATCTTCTCTTCGCCTTACAACGAGAACCTTTGCTATTCCGACAGCCGCGCCTTCTTTTATTGCCGACTCCTGCTCTCATATTTGCATATACATGCAGTATCTGTATAGATAATTATATAATGGTCCCTAGAGATTACGGTTGGTATGTAAATTATTAACGTAGGCTAGGTCGATCACGGCGTTATGTATTGAGATTATTACCTATCGCTACAGGAGCCAGCGTCAGGGATGCTTGAATTTAACCAAGACTCGGTAATTATAACCAAAGCGGGACTGTTCACAGCAACAATACCACATAGTTCGACTACCTTGTTTGTTATATGGCACGCATTGCCGGGTAGGGTGTATGGATGGGGTAGAGCAGCCAGTAGGTGTTCCACAAGTTTTAATTCCAATACAGTTCTGGGGATTATAACTCCTAAAGCTAAGCAGCTTGTTGGGAGTCCTACATTCAGTCGGAACATTAGGTAGAACCGCTGGAGTTTTAGGGTAGCAGGTGTTTCTTTACAAGGAACTAAAAAGAGATTGATGGAGACAATTTATTTTGTTCAATCTTAAAGCTTATCTGGATGAGTATAGAGAGTTTTGAACAGTTCAAATGGTTAAATCACGCTAAAATAAATACTGTGCTGCTGCTCAATTTTGATGTACAGCGGAGTTTTCTTTACAATTTTGACGTTACACCGTCAATTTTGACTTTACCTTGATGATATGACGTCAAAATTGAACAGAAAATTCCCCAGTGTACATCAACATTGAGCTGTCATTCAAACTTAAAATGGCCGTATAAAATCCAAGAATAATAACGTCATTTTTCGATTACGATAACAGATAAAGTTTGTGAGAAAAAGTACCAAAAAAGCAAACTCCCTTTGCTATAGAATATCGCTGGCAAAAAAACTTTAAGGACATCGGGACACAGACGATGGAAAAACAAACGAGATATTTGAGTTGAATGGCAGAATTTAGAAATCGGCAGAGCTTGGCTTGGAAGCATGGCTGAACTCTTATTTAGCCATCAATCTCCGATCAGGCAGGAGCCAGGAGGAGGGCCCGCGCCTGATTAGTCGCAAAGACATGAGCTTACAAGATGCCTATAATTTCCGAGAGTATTTATCCAATAGTTTCTTTTCCTTCGTTTACAACTTGGCCAAAGACGTCTCCCAAAAAGTACGCATGGATTTTATGAATAAACCACAAATGACAAAGTTATTCTATTTTTTGTTGATAATATCCCTTAAAATTTGACTAAAACGGCCCTAAAGTCATTAAGATTTGCGCAATTGAGAAACGCATGCGCACTTTTTTTTCCACTTTGCACATAACAATTCTGGTTTGAGTTAAACTTCTTTAGTTAGCAATACTTATGAATTGGCGGAAATTATAGGGTTTTATAACTCATGTCGCTATGACGTCACTGTATGACGTCATCAAACGAAAGAATTTCATTTACACATACTACGTGCAGAATATCTAACGTTCATGGCATCAAATACTGTTAACAGATAAAGCGTTTTAGCCGTTGCTATGACAACAGTGACGTTTCAAAATGGCCGTAAATTTACATTGAAGCCAATTTTATCTTCGATAAAAAAATTGGATCTACAGATATTTTTTTTAAATCTGCCTATTGATTACATAACTGAAATAAATGTTTTAATACAAAAAAATATTGGGGTCACCGAATTGAATTAAATGTAAATTTACGGTCCTTTTGAAACGTCACTTTTGTCATAGCAACGGCTGAAACTCATCTGTTAACAGTTTTTAACTCTAAACATAACGTTAGTTTCACTCTTCCAAAATATTTATCAGCACTTTCTGAAGTTGAAACTTGCATTTCTTCAACTGTTTAAGAAACAGTAGGGAGCCACGTTAAGCCAACATTTCAGTTGCATATTTTTGTTTATAAAATAACATGTATACTACGCGAGCTCTGGTTGGTCAATTGCCGTGTTCGGATCAGAGTATCCAAACACGGAAAATTCCCGCCAAAACGATTTTTTGAAAATGTCGGACAGTATATCATATTCACTTGTGATTATTTTATAAAAGAAATAAAACACTTGGGAAATTGCTCGACTTTCGAAAACCTAAGAACACTCGCCTACGGCTCGTGTTTTGTTACGCTTTTCTCCAGTCTCGCAATTTCCCGCGTGTTTGGATCAGAGTATCCAAACACGGAAAACCATTTGGTATTTCTTTATTAACATTACTGTTCGGGACCTATAGTGTTATTACTACGAGTGTTGTTCGTTTTTCACCAGTACTATTTTAAACTTGTGATAATCCAATAGCTATTCGTCCTGTTTCTTTATTTTTTCTGTTTTGTTTTAATTTTTTAGGAAGCGACCGATATCGACAATTTATCCCGTATGTATATTGGCTGGGCGGCACACATGTGAACTTACTTAGAACGCTCCTGTTCCTTTTGGATATTGTTTTCTTCAGTTTATCGTTGGTTTATATGTAAATTGAGTGATACGTATTAAAGCGAGATAATGATAATGATACTCGTCATGCTCATGTGATACTTGTCACAAGTAAGTAAGTGAGTTTAGTACGTGTATATTGTGCATATAGAGGACCTGGTATTGTAACATTGCTCTGTATCTTTCTCCCATTGAAAACTAACAGTTGGAAGTTTGAAGATGAATTACTTTCTGGTCAGAGAACGTCTACACTTTTCTTTGATTATGAACACACCAGATCACGTGGTTTTTCAATATGTAATTTCACTTAATTAATAATTAGATAGACCTAACATGCACTGCGAGTTCTGAGGTTGCAAAGCAATGACAGTTTGGTGTGGTTCTGATGAACTATTTTTTATTACGTTTATAAGCTGCATAAATTTATGTTAATAGCATCGCGATTAGTTATGAATAAACAAGACTCCTGGTCAGGCGTTCACTCGGGCTACTTCAAAATCGCAGTGAGCACGTGGAGGTGTTTTAGGTAAAAGGTTCTGAAGTGTTATTGAAGGTGCAATCACATGCATACGCAGCTAGGTTGTCACATTCAGCGCTAAGATATAAGGTCTAAACACACTGATCACAGACAAAAAATCAAAACACAATCCTCTGATAGGAAACACGATTCTCGATACACAAAACACAAAACACGATTGCCTGTAGTTCGAAAACGTTTGTTTTAACTTCTTAATATATATATATATATATATATATATATATATATATATATATATATAAGTGAGTTATGGTTCACGAAATGTTAGAGAGTGCTCAATACCATATAGATAGAGCAAAATACAAAGTATAAAGTATAGTTTTACCTTAAAGTCTTCGCTACCAGAGGTTTCACCCTAAACGGGATCATCAGGCGACTGGAAAATATCGGTTAGTGGGCTGCTTAAATGCGTTAGTTGGGGCGTGGGTGTGGGCGTCGAAACGTCCGGCGCATTCATTTGGAGCGTGGGTGTGGGCGTCGAAACGTTGCGCGCATTCCTTTGATTGTTTAGGTTGTTGATCCGAAATCTATTTTTGTGCCGACACGTCGAAACTATTTCTGATCTTTTGTTTAGTAAGAGTTGTTTGTCTGCCTTCATGATGAAAAGTTTTTCGTCCAAACATAAATTGCATCTTTTTTATCCTCCCGTGTAAGAAATTGAGTGTTTTAGTATAGACCAGGTTATGTCGAAACTTTGGGTTTTTTCTTTTAGATTCCAAATGTATTTCGAAAGTTCCGTCTCATTTGAATACTTTTTATTCTGGAAAGATTTAGTATGGTTACGATATCGCTCTTTAAATGTACTTGCTGTCATGCCAATGTATTGCTTGGTGATGTTCGTGTTGCTTATGGAAATAGATGCCTTGTATACTATGTTGTTTGTCATGCATTGCCCACGTAGTGGGCAATTGTCCTTAATCCTGCAATTGCAACTGCTTGTAACTATGCTTCGTGGCTTGCTTTTCCTGATTGTGCGTGAATTATGTTTCGTGATAATAGACTTGACGTTGTTCATGCAACTATAGCTAATCTTGACTGTGTTTCTGTTAAAAAGTTTGTGAAGCTTGTGTCCTGGTGGAAAGTGCTTGTCAATAAGGCTAAGAAAGTTGCGTCCTATGTTTGTTTTGACATTTCTGTTAAATGGAGGGTTAAACCAGATGATATTGCGGTGTCTATTTCTGCGTGTTTGCTGTGGTGCTTCTTGTGTGTAGTTTAGCTCATGGTTGAAATTGCTGCGCCTTAATGCATCTTGGTAAATTGGTGCGGTTTCGTGGAATGTCCGCTCGTCAGACGAGAGGAGGGAAATGCGCTTGTTGATTGATGTAGGTAGCTGTCTTAAAATGCTTGGTGGGTGGTTTGATTGCTTGTTTATGTATAATGGATCGTCATTGGGCTTTCGAAAAGGTTTGTATTTTCCATTGCTTAGGTCGAAAGTAACGTCTAAAAAGTTTACTGAAATTAAATTTGCTTCTGCCGTGATTTTTAAGCCAAACTGTTCGAAACTTTTGTGAACATCTTTTCTTGTTTTGTCTGCCAATCGAGCGGTCTTATTTTTTAGTACTGCCAATCCGTCGTCTCTATATAGGCCAATATTTTGGTTGCCAAACTTTTTCCCTAGGTCGTTTAGAATGAAAAGGCCTACTAGTTCGCATACTTCAGCGCCGTCATAGCTACCCATGGTAACATCAAATAAACTGTTGCTGTCTTTTTTTATCCACGGTTTTTCGTTGTTGAAAAGGAGCGATTTTCTAGCGTGTTTTATTATTGAAATGTCACTTTCGGTAATAATAGCCAAATTTCTGGCCCAAGATAATGCTTGGTCCAGAAGGTCTTCAGAAATTAAAGGGTAGAAATTAACAATGTCAAACGAAATGAAGGTATGTCTGTTTTTCTCTTCAATGTTGCCAAACCATTCGATTACTTCTTGTGTGCTTCTCCATTGATTTACGTTCAAAATGTTCCTTAACTTAGAGTTGATTTTATCAAGAATTACTTTGCTGAGCTTTCCGGACTCACTTTTAGCAGGATTAATTAATCGGCATGTTGGGTTGTTTTCGAAATTATCCTTATGATCTTTGAGTGAAATAAATGTTTCGCGTTTTTTCATGTGTTCAATACGGTCGCCAATTCCCAAGTTATTCGAAATGTGTTTCAGTTCATTGTCTATCTGTTCTATGGTGCCCTCTGATCCATGTTTATATGTTTTTGTTATATTGTCATGCAAAAGATTGTTGTATGTGTCGAGCGAGGTTTCATAAATGTTTCTAGTTTTGTCGGCGAAAACAAAAATATTAGGTGACGAATTAATTTTCTTCAAATCGTTTGCCAAAGATTCCTGAAATGGGTTGCTCGTATGCCGAAATTTGGTGTTTTCAATGAGTTTTATTAAGTCGTCTTCGAAAGGTTTGAAATCCAAAACAGTGGGAGGTGTTTTGTTAGAAGGCAGTCCGAAATGGTTATTTTTTGACGGATTTCTATCACCCTTAAGAAAAAAGTGAGCTTTCCATCTCATACGTTTTATTACGCTTTTTTATTTCGCAGGAGGGCTTTATCGGATATAAAACACGAGGCGATAGCCGAGTGTTTTAGAGCCGATAAAGCCCGTACTGCAAGGTTTTTAAATGGCTTCTAAAAAGAATCACTTCATACGTTCATTGGCGTAGTAATTTTGAAAATTAAGCTTATCTCAGCCTTTAAAAACCAGCGAGAAATAATCTATATCACATATATAGATGCGATACGCTCATGATTTTCTTTGTGTTTTCCTCATGAATTATTAATGAATTTTAGAAATATATTTCTAAAACTCATTAATAATTCATGAGGAAAACACAAAGAAAAATCATAAGCGTATCGGAAATATATATGTGATATAGACTCGCTCTAAGTTTCTCGCTGGTTTTTAATAGCTGAGATAAGCTTACTTTTCAATATTACTACGCCAGTCTACGTATGAAGTGATGAATTTTAGAAGCCATTTAAAAGCCTTGCTGTACGGGCTTTATCGGATATATATATATATATATATGTATATATAGTGAGCTGTAGTACAGCGAAACACGTGTCTGTTAAATACACGTGTTTTTTAAATATATATATCCGATAATATTAAGCCGAATGTTATAAAGCAAGTCAATCACCGAGTTTGGGAGGCTATAAATTATCATACTGGTGATTGGAGCATGCATGCGCTGTGATACAAAAGAGTCGCACATTTTATATTCAAGGCAAAGAGGAATAAAGTTCTCATCTAAGAAACAGCTTGTTTGCAACTAAAAGTTGCCTCTCCCTCTCGTATGGGGTCGCTACCAGCGTACCCTTGTCGAGATTGTTGAGGGACAAGTGTGTATATATGTGATATAGATAGACCTCATGTGCCTATATATATGTGATATAGACCTGATTAATAAAACATCAGTGTCTATATCACATTTATGTACAGGCTAATAGGTTTATATCATACTATAAAGGCACTGATTAAAGATTAATTTCTTTTGAATTTTCCTCATGAATTATTAATTTGAATTTTTTTTGAATTAATTAAATTTGCCACTTAACGTGTGGCAGGAGAGAGGAACAGAACTTTCGTCCCAATTGACACCAAACTCCTATGTGTAGACAACTAAGACTTAGGTGTTGATTTTACGGAGGGAGGAAAACCGGAGAACCCGGCGAAAAACCCTCGAAGCACAGGAGAGATCAACTAAACTCTACTCACATAAGTCCCAAGCTGGTGGAGAACGGGGCTATTCCCAAACGGTCACCCATCCAAGTGCTAACCCCGTCCGACCGGGCTTAACTATTGGTGAGAGGCAGCGCCCTAACAGCACACGCCACCCGTGCTCCCCATGAGGTTTATAAATATATATATATATATATATATATAGAAGAGTACCACACAATATTTGTGGCACGAAACTAAATAGTAATAAAATGTCTAATCAAACCTGTTGAGTCTTTGAACTTTAACTATAATATGCTCTGGATTCCCATCGAGCACTCTGCCAAAGGTTTTTACAACATCTTCTACAGTATATATATATATACATACTATAAGTGGGCTTACCTCAAATGTTGATGGTCGCTACTGTCAGTTTCACAGCATAGTATATTCGCTCTATCTTTACGGTATTGAGCACTTTTCGACATTTCGCGAACAACACTTTGTTTGTTTGAATATATATATATATATATATATATATATATACTTCGGTGTTGTTGAGCACTCTGCGAAGTTGCCGTGGGTACCTATTAGCGATAATCAACGCTCACTACCCTTGTGGAAGTTTGAGCACTCTGGGCCCATGCGCACTTCACGCTATCTGAATGTATTTCACCGATGCTGTCCCAAATGCGGTTGTCACCGACGATCGCATGTGTATAAGTAATTGATGAAATTCATTCAGATTGTTCCAAGCTACACTGATGAGCTGTTGTACAGCGAAACACCGTGTCTGTAGATTGAACTATATATATATATATATATATATATATATATATATATATATATATATATATATATATATATAATATATATAATTGAGGTCCAATGCTGTTGCTACTCTGAGTTTCACGCTATATCCGATCTTCAGGCAACGACAGATTAGGTTCCACTATTCTTAAGATATATTACATTGGTTATGTTAATGTCACTAATTGAGTTGGTGTTTAGTTACATGTCGGCACTTCGAAAAGAGTTCGGATCGTTTATTTAGAAAGTGTTTCTTCTTTGCTTTCATCAATAGCAGCTTTTCTTCTATAGGCATAAATTGCATTTTTTTATTGTGCTTTATATGCCGCTACCAGTGGCGTGACTCCTATAGGCGCTGCCCGGCAACAGCCGGGGGCCCCCTGTCACAGGGGGGGGGGCGGAGCCAGGATGTCCTTTATGGGGATTCCGTCATTTTCACATATTTATTGGGAAACCGTCAGTCGTCGTTGAACTGGATATAGCTTTCCATCATTTAAATATTGGTACGAAGTTTCAAACAGTCTCAGATTTCAAACAGGATCAATTTCAAAATGGCAAAAGACCTGTATTATCTCAGGCATAGCTACCAGTTAGACTAACCATTTTTGTGTTCACCCAAATCATAAAAACAAAATGTTTTCTTTTTTCTTTTAATGCAGCAGTGTAAGAGGCAGGTTAGCTTGTTTTGTTTTGTTTTGTTTTGTTTTGTTTTGTTTTGTTTTGTTTTGTTTTGTTTTGTTTGTAAATAAATCTGTGTTTAAATTAAGGTGAGTTTTCAACGATGTAGTTACGTGATTACGGTAATTTCGTCAGTGATTATATTCTTGATATAAGATAGACCTGCCGGTATCAACGGGTTGATAAATATTCTTATAATCCAACAAACGTTTGATATATAGAATGATGAATTTCCCCTTGTTATACCGATTAATTTTTTGGAAAATTCCTCGCAAAAATCGCCGAAAATGCACTTCTGGGGCATGTGAAATTCAATTCGGGGGCTTTCCGCCCTAGGTCCCCAGGGGCCGGAGGGGGACCCTTTTCAGTTTGGGTCAGGGGCACCCTAGCCCAAATTTACGCCACTGGCCGCTGCTCGCTTAATTATAGACCATTTGATATTCAAGTCTCTGTTTTCCATCTTCAATTTCCAAATATGTTTTGACAATTCGGTGTCCTTTGAATATCTCGCGTTTCGGAAAGACTTCGTGTGGTTGCGGTAGCTTATTTCAAACTCGTTGGTCGTTACTCCAATGTAATTCATTGTATCTCCGTTGTCGTTTGTCGTGACTTCGGCTTGGTAAACTACGCTCTTTGTCAAGCAATTTCCAGCGATTGGGCATTCGTTGGTTTGTCGGCAGTGCACGTGATACGGGGTTCGTTGTTTGCTGTTTGGTTTTGTTTAGTGTTTTTAGTCAGGGTTCGGTTGTTGTGTTTTTTCACGCGTGATTTGACTTTTGCAGATTTCTGCTCTATGTAACAGTTTATTAATTCGCTTTAGAACCATATATGGCCATTTCCAATCACATGTTAGTTTCGGAGACAAACCCTTTTTACGTTGTAGGTTATACAACCATACAGCGTCTCCAGGCTGGAAAATATCATTTGTTGTACCAACGTCATACCGTCGTTTCATCCGATCACTTGCGATTCGCTTTCGCGTTCAGGCAAACTCGTGGGTGCTCTCTAATCTTCTTCTTAGCTTGCTAACATAATAACTACTTATTGACCGACCGTGAGGTCTGTACTAGTGAAATATCGGACCGGTGTTTTTGAGTACGGACCGAGACGAGCGCAGCCAACTGAGGTCTGTACAAAAAACAGAGGTCCGATATTTCACTAGTACAGACCGAACAAGCGAGGTCAATAAGTAGTTTTTTATATGGCCATAAATGTTGTGAACGTTCTGTGAAAAGTGAAAACTCGACCCATCTTTCTTGCGAACTAAACGAAAATGCCAGATATTTTCCCATTTTTAAAGTACTTTCCGTTGAACTAGAATCCTGAACTTTCTACCCCAAATAGTATTTTTCAATTGCTTTTGTTTTACATATTGCTCAAGATCGTACGTTAAGTTAATAAGTTATACATCAAATGAAAGCTTATAACATTTCTAACAACATACCTGCACGATATATTTCAATAATGAGTAGTTCTGAAATTATAATCCATCTTGTTGCATATACTGACATGACTGCCATTTTGTTTATAAAACTTACGATCCCGAATGGCAGATTCCGCTCTGAGCGGCCGGTTACGGGAAATATCCGACTGCTTATGAACCAATCAAGTTACAGGATTTCCGTATTCTAACCTCTCAGCGTTGCTGCCATATAATAATCGTCCATATCCACTGGCGGCTGCTGTATGGGTGGACGACCATATAAGAGATCAATTGGTAAATTCAACTCTCGCCCGAACATTAAACTAGCTGTAGTCTGCTTAGTACTGCTGTACGATAAGCCATCATTAATATTGATATGTGATCATCTCTTCTGATGCTTTTCGACAAAAATTGAGAACTGATTTTCCAGTGTTCTATGGAACCTTTCCACCATACCATCTGACTGCGGATGTAAAGCGGTCATCCTTGTTTTTTCCATGCCAGTCAGTTTGCAGATTTCTAAAAATAGGCGGACTTCGAAATTGCGACTTTGGTCGGAATGGATTTGTAGTGAAACCCCAAAACGTGAAATAAATTATTTTACAATAACTCAGCTTGTTAATTTTCCAGTGAGTATGCCTCGACCCACTTTAGTAAAATAATCTCCCACTGTGAGGATGTACTTGTTTCCTTTGGAAGACGTTGGTAACGGACCTAGCCCATCAATTGCTATCCTCTCCAGAGGGGCTCCAACATTGAATTGTTTCATAGGTCCTCTTGCTTTCTTACCTCATGGCCCTTTGCGAGAAGCACATTTCTCACACTTGTTACACCATTCCTCGACGTTTTGCCGACATTTTCGCCAGAAGAATCTCCCTGATTCTTCCCAGTATTTTTGTGATTCCGAAATGTCCAGTCGTCTGGTTACCATGCAGTTGTTCTAAGATCGTTCTCCGTAACGACTTTGGAACAACGAGATGCCAGTGCATTTCCTGGGTACTAGTTATCTAGACATCTAGACAGCCGACCTTCATGACATTTTAAGGATTCCCCTTGACCCCTGCTGTATTATATCAGGAAATTTCTTCCCAAGATGGTTTGACTGCAGATTCTTTCATCCACGTTAAAATTGGTTGGATTTCGTGATCTGATAGCTGAGCCTGTTCAATGTGCTGTAGGTCGGGCTCGTTACTGCTGTTTTCTGCTGTAGCAGCCCTGATCAAATTACCAATGACACCTACCATGCACTGTTCGGTTGTAGTCTCCTCAACGCAACGATCGTTGACCACCTGCTTCTCGCAATAAGAACAACCCCAGTTATCACAGGGTCTTCTCGACAACGCATCGGCATTTCCATGTGTAGTATAGAGAATGGGGGTACGGGCACACCTCGACTGTATCACTTTTTATAAATATTGTCGAAAAGTCATTCCTCCTTTCCGACAATATTTATAAAAAGTAATACAGGCAAGATGTGCCCACACACCTCATTATTACACTACTAAGGGTGGCCTATATGGCTGGCGGGCGCATGTTAAGCTGTTTGATGGCCTTCATTTATTAATTTGGGGTGGCCTTATTCTATGTTTTTATGGCCGCATGCTAGGCTGCTTATCCCATCTTTTAATAAGTATCTTTTATCATCAAAACATGATAGGGATGTTTTATTAATTTCGTATGACCCTAATTGATGTCGAACACTTCTTATGGTTTTCATTTTATGTTTTAGTTGTGTGTTGTTCTGTAGTACATTTTTATAGCAGTCATGTTTTATGTTTTTCTTTACCACACTTTTTTTAACCCCTTTTGCCTTTTTATCGCCACCATCACTAGTCACATATGAGTACATTTTAGATCTTAGGCCAATAAACTCTGACATGGGTTTTCCAGCACACTCGTCTTTCATCTTTCCAATTTTTTTTCTCTATGAAAAACCATGGTGAGTCAGTCTTATAGTCGCTGTTGTCAAATTTATCAACTCGGTCTTCATAAAAGTCCTTATAGACGTCTTCAGTTTTTATTTCATAACAGAGGGAGTCAGTATCAGTAAATAGTAGTTTAGCATTATTACCGTATTTTTCTTTAATGTACTTGTAGTGAAAGTCATAAATTAAGGTTTTGCTGATGTCTAATATGCTCAGTCCTATATATGCAGGTCTGTTCAAGCAAATGGAGTGTTTTTTTCTATGGACCGCTACTAAGTCCTTAGTGAAAATTTTAGAGGACACATAAGTGATGGGTCTGCTTACTAGTCTGGTTAGTTTACTTCTGTTGGTTACTAGTTTTACATCTATTCTTTTTCTTATGTTTTCCATAGTTTTGCCAAAGACTGAGTTATTCATAAGTTTGAAGAAGTCCTTTTCGAATGCGTTTTTTGCGGCCGTTCTCTTTACCGTATTATAGTCAATATATTCCTTATGCCATGGTCGCTGGTTAAACTCTAATATTCTATGTATTTTTTCTATCTTCAGTCCAAGCTTTTTATAGAGTTGTAAATTCCTATAGTGCAGTACGTACTTGTCCTTATTAAGTAGGTTAGGAATCAGTTTGTAAGTGCTGCCAGTAGAAACATTAAACTCCTTTTGATACTTTTTGCAATAATCACTTAGCATATCTTCTGTTACTTTTATTTTCTCAGGCGCTAGAGGAAAGCTGTTATGATCATCGTGTAATTTCTCTGGGTATATCAAATCAACTTCCAACATTATTCCCTTTGGGGAGTCTTTCTTATACGTTTGTAATTTGAATTTATCTATTTCGTTTTGGTCTAACCATCTGAATCCGCCAACTGGCATATACTGACTCATCGCCCAGCCATACAAATTATTTGCATCTAAGTACATAATATATTTACTTTTCTCAGTGGGGTTATAGTCAGCCAAATATTTATTGTTGGCTTTCCCGTACCGATGCATAATGCTGCTCACTCCCCCTCTAAGCCGCTTCTCAATAAAATAAAACATATCTATATCTGTTATTAGTTCCAGTTCTATTTTAGTCATTTTTAACATCGCATCCCAACTTAAACCAGGGCTGGTGAAATAGTGGCAGGGGTCTAACTTATAATAGGGACCTTAAGCATCGAGAACGTTGACGTCGCGGACGTAGGGCGGAAGTAAACTTCATAAATTCTTCAGCCGTTGTCATGGGATACAGCGGCCGCCTCTTGGCCTGTGTTACGTCCCCGACCTAGGATTGCTGTATTTGCCGTCGTGGAGAAAACACTGGAAGAAAACCTTTCTAATTTCAACTAAATTCGCTGAAAACGAACTCAATTGACAGGTAGGTTTGAGTTCAAGCATACCTTTTTAATTTCTGTATTTCTAAGCTTAAATGTTAAATGTATTTATTGAATTATTGTGATTATTAATAACTTATAAAACATGTCATAATTATTTGTCTTTTCAAACACAGTTGTTTTTACTTGCCTGGCAGTGATGTCAAGTTTGCTTTCTGTACCGGAAAAACAGGCATTAAGGTTAGTTATATTTGGGGCCGCATGAGAGGTGTAGTATTTATAGCTATCTCCAGAATATAATCCCTATTTCAGTGTATTAAATTCGCAACTTTTACAAAAATTGTTTTTAACAATTCTCCCAAAGTTCTGCTAAGTTTTTTTCTCCATAGAATAAACTTATCATATTTTGTTTTTCTAGATATTTATTTGTATCAGACTACTACATATATCTACTTTATACATACATATATATATATATATATATATATATATATATATATATATATATACAAAGTATGAAGTATAGTTTTACCTTAAAGTCTTCGCTACCAGAGGTTTCACCCTAAACGGGATCATCAGGCGACTGATGATCCCGTTTAGAGTGAAACCTCTGGTAGCGAAGACTTTAAGGTAAAACTATACTTCATACTTTGTATTTTGCTCTATCTATATATGGTATTGAGCACTCTCTAACATTTCGTGAACCAAAACTCATATATATATATATATATATATATATATATATATATATATATATATATATATATTATTATATATTATATATATATATTATTATATATTATATATATATATATTTATATATATATATATATATATATTGATAACAAAGGTTGTTCTCTGAGTGAACAAAACCATACCAGGAAAGTAGAAAAGTTACTTGACCACAGCTGAATACTTGCCCAGTATGGTTTCGTTACTTGGAGAACAACCTTTATCCTTTATCATCATTAATTACCTGGGTATCAAGTAGATGTAGCTTGGAAAAAGCTTGATACAGCCACTAGTGGTTGTATATCAAATGATACATGCACTAGTGGCTGTATAATATATACAGAATATGATGTATATATATTATTTTATTTTTTTAAAGTTATAGAATGGAATGGAATGAAAGGAAGGACCTGCTTTTGTGTCATGAAGTCTTGCAGATTGAGCCATTCAAAACAAGAGAAAAAACAGTGAACAGAGCTCAAGCATGGCAGACCATAGCAGACAACTTAACCAAGCTACCAGACTTCAAAGTGAGCAAGAGATCTGTACGGGAGCATTTTGTAGGGCTTGTGGACAAATTTAAAAAGAAAACTTCAAAAGAGCTCACTTCAAGTGGAATAAGCCCTGAACCAACTGAATTGGACAGACTGCTAGAGGAAATAACAGAGAGAATGGAGGCTAATGAACAGATGAGAGATGAGGAAGATGAAAAAGCTAGAGAAAAATTACAACTAGAGCAAAACCAAGCTCAGGATATTAGATTGAAAGCAATGGAGGTCCTCAGCCAAACAAAAAAGAGGTCAGAAGGGGAACAAGAGTCCAGTCAGCCCAAATCCAAGAAAAGTAGATCAAATGGATCCGAAGTGGTAGCATACTTACGTGAGAGGGCAAAAGAGGAGATGACATTAAAAGAGAGGGATGTGGAAATAAGATCAAAGCAGGTAGAAAAGGAATCCAACAGGCAACAATCGCTTGACCAACAGCATCATGACCTCATGCAAATGCTAATCAAACAACAACAACAACAACAACAACAACAACAACAACAACAACAACAACAGCAGCAGGAACAACAGCAACAGCAGCAGCAACAACAGCAGCAGCAGTTGCAAATGCAAGCCATCATGGCTCAGCAGCAACAACAGCAATATCAAATGCTGATGTCCATATTGGGAAAAAAAACTTAATTAGACAGTTTAAGTCTACACAAGTCACAATGTGTATTTATTAATTATTTATCCAACAGAGTTTTTACTGTACATTCATTTGAAAAATATATAATTTACAATTTAAATATATCTTGATTTACATTATATTTTGTGTGACATGTTGTGTAATACATCGTTATAATAATATTGAGTTAATTAATATCCTGAATTAAATGTCATTCAAATTACATTTAAATTAAATAATATATTATTACTGTACAAGAGAATTATTTATAATAAAATGTTTCACTGAAAGGGCTTGATATTAATTAATAAAGAGGAAAATTCATTGTTACAAAGTATATATATATATATTTTTCTTTTTGTGTTGCATATGACAATGTGTTCTGGGTATATTCAAATAATAATTTATACAAAGTATTCCTCAAGAGAAGGTGGATCCACTCCAAAGAACTTGGCTGCACTATTACTATACATGCATGTTAAAGCATTTCTTAGCAATGCACTGACTACATAATGTTTACCAACAGCACTTAAACCAATTTTTAGATTTTTTTTTAAATCAATAAATTTAAATGAACAAACAATATCACCAAAGATCCACTCAACTGATGAACGCACCACACTCATTGACTTGTTGAACTGTTGCATCGGAACTGTGAGTGGATTATCTCTGAATGGTGCCTGTAGATGAAGTCTCAGTGGATATGCAGGGTCTCCGTACAGACAATAGGGCATACCAGTTGGGCTAATGGCATTCATTTCCAAATTATCTAACAGCCTGGAATCCTTCAGCATTGCTGCATCGTGCTTTCTACCCTCTGTGTAATTTCAGAAAATAAACTTAATAAGTTATTTTATTTAGAAAAACTTAGGTATAATAAATCTACATACTGAACACCAGGTTGTTGAAAACCCTGTTTCTTTTTACAAAAAGCCAGCCCACCAGCACCTCGGCTTTCGGAAAAAATACCAGGGTTTAATTTGGAAAACCAAAAGCAGGCTATTAATTCAGGGGTTTTTAACAGTTTTAACTGTAGGCTTTTACATATTCAGCTGGTAATGTGCTTTAGCAGTGAAGTAGTAAAATGCTAAAATAGTTGCACAATTACAGTAAATATTAGTAAAATAAATATTGAAGTAATAAATGATTATGTATGTGGGTGTCATCTTCTATGCACAGTAGGATCTGCTTACAGTAATATTCAGCTCTCAAGTTGTTGTATTTTAAAATTGGTCACTGTACTTTAAAACACTCTGGTAGCCAAGATCCGAGTGCTAGGGGAAAATACTAAAATTCCCAAATGAGTACTGGGTCGTAAACTGCAACCCAAACAGTACTGGGTCGGTAAACCGTAGCTGGCTACCCAACACCCACAAGTGTAACTGTAGACTATTAGAGATGTAATGTAAAATGTATACAAATTAGGGACCGGTCATTATTTATAGCCAGGGTTGGGGCCGAAGAGAAATTATTTTAACCACCCAAAATTCATCTACCCAACCGAACTTAAACCAGAAATTTGGAATACCCCACCATTTTTTACTTAAAAAAATAATTACCCAACCCTCACAGAAATGTTGCATTTTGTTACTTTTTACAAATAGTGTGTACCTTTCTTGCCATGCCTGCCAGTTTCCGTTTCACGACTCTTCATTTCAATACTGATAATGCCCAATTTCCAGCATACCGTCCAAAACGAGTTTGGACAATAAGAGGAAATGGATCAATAGTTTGCGGCTGTTCACTGTCAGATTCAACATCAGGTTCGCTTTCTGTCCCAAACTCCTCTAAAATAATGTCCTGCTCACTTTCCCCTTCACTTTCCAATTCACTGCTTCCTTCATGGTCTACTTGCTGCTGCTTCAAAACTTCTTCTACGGATCTAGTATGACTCTTGCGTAGAACGTCTGCAGTAATTGCACTTAGTTTATCTTTTTTCTTTCCCTTCTTACTTAACTTGTTTTCATCAATGTACTTATTCAATTCATATACCTTAAGTTTATTAAGTTCTCCTTCTAATACCAAGTTCAACCAGTCATACTCATTGTATTCTTTTTCTTTCCTTTGTCTCTGCTCTTCTCATCTGGTTTTAGTACGAATGTTCTTTGCTGACTGGAGGTTTGTAAGGTGTTCAATGGATGCAACAACATACTCTCTTTTAACATATAATTTTTCAGACAATCTTGTGATTTCATCTTGTTTTTGCAAGGATATTGCACCATTGTGAAACTGCTTTTTAATGTTTGCCCTTGGTTGCCAATCATCTACAGGTCTTGTACTGCCACTATCAGTACATGATGGTGTAATTGCCATAGGCAGGTAATGGAATGGCTTGTCTGGGTCTGGGATAGGCTGGGGTACTCTCTTGGCTGGAGAACCAGTCCAGGCAAAACAAAAGTCACATTTTTCCTGCTTTTCATCTTTTTCACACACAAATTTGATGCATTCCATAAACAGTTCTCCTACAATGTAATGGGAATAAAAAAACTTCAGTATCTTCTCTATGTATGCTGACCCAGGAATAGCCTTTCTTGTTAAAGAACTTGATGATGAGTTAAACTCAGTGACATATCTCTGATTGAAATAAAAGGTGTCATTGGTGTGCTCGGACAGGTAACACTTAATTCTCTCACCATGAACTGGTGCCCCATCAATTCTCTCAAATAATAGTTCTGACACATGCCACGCATTTTTCTCCATCCTTTCTTTCTCCAGTTTTTCGTATTCTTTAACTCCTAAAGCATCTATCTCATCCTTGGACATTCCCTCAAACTTCCTGTATCTTACCCACTCTACTGTTGAACCATCCACTACAGAATCACCAATGGCAGAGTTGGTTCTTTCTGCTTCATTTTGGCCACTGTCTCCTCGTGATCTGTGAAGTCGAATTCTATGATCAGAGTTAAACATTCTGCACATTTCAGCATCACGAAATCTAACTTCTAAATTTGAAATCCCAACTCCAGGACCTGCATCTGTTAAATCGCACCATCGAGGTTTAACATCGGGTAACTGGAGATCTTTGATAATCATTAGAATGTCTCGACAGCATGTTGTGACATCCCTAATACACTGGTGGAGTTCATCACCTGATGGTTCTTTATCAAAGTACTTCTCAATTTTTTCCTTCACATTGGTAACCTTTGTAAAAATAGTATGCAAAAAAACTTGCTTCTCTGCTTGGTTTTCTAATGTGTTGCTGATAGATAAAGCCGACTCAAGTTCTTTCTTCAAATTATGTAGGCGGTCACTTTCATAACAAGTATAGATACATAGGTCAAGTCCAGTTGCATTCAAAAGATCGTCCTCCTCAGTCATATCTTGATAAAGGAAACATGAGTCATGAATAACAGCACATGACTGTCTAAACACAACACTATACTTCTGACTATTTCCTTGCACTTCAAAGAGGTCTGGGTTCCGTTGTCTAAGTCTCACAGTCTCACTGGCCCAGGGTGATCCACTTGATCCAATTATGGCTTTCGGGCGTACAAATACAAAGTGGCTATCTTCATCTGTAACCAACTTTTCTTCCCCAACATCAGACATTGTTGAAGCTTTTGTGAAAATCCGGTGGGAGCCTGGTGTTTGGTACACACGTTTCTCTGGCCAATCATACTTTGGAAGGGCCCTTGCTTTGTCAACATCAGTAGTTGTTAAAATTCTTTGATTTCTGGTGTTGGAGAAACCTTCAGAAGTTCCCGGACGCAAATAGGCTTTGTCATCTATACTTCTCATAAAGCAAAGTTTAGAACTTTCTTCAGCTTCTTTTCCAAAAAATGCAAACTTTACATTTTTCACATGGGCCCTTTGATAGTGGGTATTTTCGTTATCAATGTCCTCAGCCTTTGGTGGTTTCTTACAGCAGAATAAGCTCTTACCTTTATGCTTCTTTGCTTGAACAGACCGCAAGCATCTTGGTTTACTGCGATTGTAGACTGTTGTCGCACTTTTAATAGTTTTTCTTATTCTTGCAAATTAGTTTGTAGTTAGCGATGTTCAGCAGGTCCCTTTTTTTCACCCTCCTGTTTGTATACATAACCATATCATGTCTACGTCCATGATAAGTTGCCTTGTCTTCTATACTCTTGGCCACAAATTCCTCATCCTCGCTGTCCAATAATGATGGTCTTCCTTGGTTTGTTCTGGCACGTCGTTTCATTCGCGATTCTTCAAATACTCTAATTGCTTTTCGTCTTTCCATTTGTTTAAGTTTTTGTCTACTTTTGCTATTGCTTGACTCCTCTGAAGACAACAAACAATTGATATTTTCCAATTTTTCTTTCTTTTCTTCTATATTCTCTTCCATCTCTGTAATTATTGTGCTATCCCATTTTCCTCTCTTTCTGGTCAACTTGGTGGAATCACTTTCAATTGTCTCTGTAAGTTTCCTTTTCTTCTCATTCAAAGTTATTGAAACTGAGTTTTCGGCTACCCTTGTTGCTTCTTTCCACGATTCCGCAACATCTAGGACCTGTTATTAAGCACATGGAATATATGTTATGTCGACAGTGCAATTGGAAATTTACATTCACTTTAATTAATACAAGCCCTTATACAAGTCAACTATTATTTGTTTATTCATTATTTATTGGATTTCAGAACATAATTGGTACAGTAAGACAAGCAAAGCTGAGAATTCAAATAGGTCTCAATATGCCTTCTCTGAAAATATTAGCCCACAAATGAAAGGATGTTTTGTGCCTCAATCAATATTAACACCCACCCCCTCATGCCACCACACCCAAATGGACACCAATGTCCTGACCTGCAGGGGATTGGGGGAATGACTCGAAAGAACAAAGTTTATATTACGTTGCAAGTGTCATTTTTGACAATTTGCACATCTATACCAAGCTCATTTATCTGGTTTCTTGTTCGATTTGCACAGAGGGCAACTCTTGCAATTTTCCTGTCCCATTCGGTGTCGACTGTATCCATTATTCCTTTAACTTTGTCAGCATCAAGAATCACTCCATCAGCAGGTCTTTCTTGACAGTTGTTTCCAGCTGTGCAGATCATGCTAAAAAAAAACTTCATTTCCAAAGCTATCGGGTCTAAGCACAATAAATTTCCTTTTTAGACACTCGACATAGATTATATAAACACAAAGACCCCATTCTTGATGCAGCAATGAATATGTGAATTTATTCTTGTCCGTATTGACAAATGGAGGGCATTTGTTTTGAAAGGCAAAGAAGACTTCCATGGCTTCATCAAACGCGACATGACTACAATCGTACTCTTTACCATCCTCTGCCACATAATTACTTCTTAGCAAATCAAGAACTGCCAAAAGACCTTCAATCTTTTGTTTCTTTTTCTGACTTGGTATCGATGCCCGATTGTCATTTAGCTGTCTTTCTAGAACTTGCCGATTATCCTTCACAAGACATGGCTGTAATGATCTGGACAGATGGGAACTAAAACGTGCTCGTCGAACTAAATCTGCCCTTGCATCATTTTTAGACCTCAGCTTTAACTCTGATTTCCTTGGTCTACCAACACTTGTTAGTTCATCCATATTTTAAAATAATATTTCACTGTAGACTGTATTAAAGTTAGATTCGAGATTTTATAATAGACTGTAGAAAAAATCAAATTTACATAGTATGCGGTTGTAATTATTCTGATTCTTCCGAAACGGACCGAGCGCTGTCCGAGCGCAAGCCGAGTGAGATAATGAGCATGAAAACATGGCTGCCAGTGAAAGCGAGTTTCAAGGCTTTCTCAAATCGATAAATTTGGCTGCAGAGTATTTTGAACGATTTAAGGAGACTGGTTTTGACGACATGGATTTGGTTAAATCGTTGGAGCCGGAGGAACTGCGGAACATGTTTGATCTGGTGGGATTGTCAGCAAAACCAGGACATCTTTTAAAGTTCAAGAAGGCAGTTGATCAACTTGATGCACTGACACCACAAATAACTGGCAATGTTGCTCAAAGCTCTCTGCCACAGAAGAAGGTTCAAAAAAGTAAGTTTTTTCCGAGAAAAATCCTGGAAAGGAAATATCCTGGAAAGGAATTTTCACAGGAGCAGGCTAATTTTATTTTAACAAATGATTTCTAGACTCTTACACAAGCATAGAAATATGCCCCAAACTGCTATATTTCTCGTTAGTCGATTAGACTAAATTTTCCATATCAATATTTGTTTCAAAAGTCAAAGGAGGCTCTTGAATTTTAATACATGGGTACTTGCATCTGTTGATCATATCAACATGTCCACACAACTAGTAACAGTATAAACAAACATACTATTAAAGCTTCAATTTCGGTTTCTCACTACCTGAAAGATATGAATCAAACTTGTCGATGTTTCAAGCAAAGGCCCTAACCTCCTGACAAAAGGCCTTGCTCGAAACGTCAAGAAGTATTTATATTTATATCTTTCAGGTAGTGAGAAACCAAAATCAAAGCTTGTGATATTGAACTGGACCCCCACCCACATTCAAATTATCTAAGCAAATATACTGTTTTTAACATTGTAGACTTTTATGATACTCAAAAATAGGGAAAATAGGGATAATCAGAATTCCTTGTCAGAATAATAAGATATATTTTGTTTCTTTATAGAAATTTCATTTATTGGTGGGAAATTTGTCTTGGGTGAGAATGCTGAAATCAAGAATAAAGAGCCCTGGCAAAAATACATTATACCAAACATAAAGTCAAAGAGACTGATTTATCACAACCAACTAACAAAGGAAATTTAACTCTCGGCATACACTTACAAGCAATCAGGTTTCCAGGCATATCTGAATGGTCAACGCCAGTTCAGGTGGAATATCAAATGCAACTGTGAGAAACTTCAGGATATTGTTTCAACGTACAAATCTGGTCTAATTCCAAAAGAGAATATCAGTTGTGCTCGTTACATGGAATCCCCCACAGATGTCAAGATTGAAGATGTTAATAAAAGCCAGAGGGCAATCCAGCATATCAACAATACCATACGTGAAATTCGAAAGGAGAAAAACAAACTATTGAACAGAAAAATGGAACTGTATGGGGAAGACATGGAACCCAAGAAATGGGCCAGCAATGAAATTGCCTTCGTTCAAGCAAAGATAGGAGACACAGACAAGTTATTAAATGAGGCCGAACAAATTGCTCATGATGTGGAACATGTTAGCAATCAGCTAATCAAAAGGTTTGATTCGAGCTCTGTCCATGAAAGTGAGAAGAAACGGAAAGTAAAGAGAGCCAAGGAACAGAGGTCGAAAGCAAAGAAAAAGAGACTAACTGTTGAAATGTCAAAAGTGGTCAGTCAAAATGTAGAGCATAATATGTCAAGCGATGATGCAATTGACATTTTAGATGATGAACTTTAAATATTTTGTATTCAATTTATCTTTAATATATATACTGTCATTATTTTATAAATATGGTGCTACATTTTGTTTTACCCAACCTTTATAGGATGTTAAATTTTTTTTACCCAACTTTTTATGCCATGGATTTTCAGTTACCCAACCATTTTCTCTTCGGCCCCAACCCTGGCTATAAATAATGACCGGTCCCTTACACAACTATAAGTCAACTCTAGGTCATGAGTCAACAGGTGGTTGTGGTGTAATCTTTTACTTACTATAAGCATTTAATAAAGCAATATCAATATAAGCATTTAATAGAGCAATAAAGCTTACCTACAGGACCATACAGGTGGGCAACCAGTCCATTTGGCACCGTAACCGACTGGAATTTCAAAGCGTGGACTCTTTTGTGCCCGTTGTACACAATTTTTTGGTTTTTGCCTGGTCTGCAAATTGGTCGTACAGTCCCATCCACAAAACCAAAGCAGTTGGTTAGTGCTGCTCCTTTAGCCGCTACAGCATTAGCATATAACTGGAGTTTATCTTGACTCAACAGTTCAGCATTCCATTCAGTTATCTTCCTGTGATGGTTTTCATAAATCCAGTCCTCAAAACAATTAGTAATCATGCTGATTTCTGGGACTGCACGACCAAATCGGTGAATCATGTCGCTGTAACGACAGAGATAGGACAGTCTCTTCAACACCATGCAAAGTCCCTCGATTCTGTCTGCTCTAGTTCGCTGATAGCAGCTCAAACTCTCTGGTAACCTGAGTGCATCGGCCAGACGAGGTATGTCGAGTTTGCACACTCTAAATTCCTGATAACACTCAGTTTCGTCCATGTCGTCGAGGTTGAATCGACCGTAGTCTTTGTGGGGAAAATTCAGGTTCTTAGAGAAACTGGCATCGTATAAAAGCACAAACTCTTCCTCCGTGATAAAACTATGGAGCATGGACAAAAGAAGCATCTCTCGAGCTTCCTTTAAACTGCACATGATAAGTAAATTATTGAAATTACTGAAAACACTTAGTTGTGTACTTGTGTTTACATTTTGTTGCTCCACCGTCCGTGTTTTGTCCGCGGTTTGCTTGCTTAACGTCATTTGCCGACAACGCTGACGAAAGCTTCCGACGTACTCGCTCCAGGACTACTCGGCTCGCGCCCTAACGTCCGCGACGTCAACGTTCTCGATGCTTAAGGTCCCTAATATTGCAGACAGGTCTTTCTAAAGTTTTCAAAAACATCAGCCAACTGTAGTACATCACTTTTTAAGTAAAGGTCATGGTACTCCCCCATGTTGGTCAATCCAAATTCATTCCAAACTATTTTTGCGTGGTTATAGTCTTCTTGTTTTATATGTTCGTCATTGAGCACGCTGTAAAACTTTTCTTTATCTGGTAATGAACTTTCTTTAAATTTACTTTTGCTATCCATATAGTCATAAGGGTAAACACCTTTTTTAGTCATCAGGTCCGCCCTATCAGCGAACTCCTCCTCAGTGTACCGGAATGCCTCATCAGGTAAATTACCAGCCAACTTGTCTAAGCCGGATGACATATATTGGAAGCTATCCAGAAACACCAAATATTTTCCTAACAAGAAGGCCATATATTTTTCCATATTGTTTGGAATTACGTTTATATTCATTTTATTTTCTTCCGTTATCTTCCCAATGTGCTGCATTATAAAGTGGCTATCATACCCCCTCAAATTGTGAAACACTACGGGGATTTTTACCGCCATCCTATAATTTATATTACACATTTGATGCGAGCTTCCTCTATATTTTCCTGTTATATGGCAGTGGTCTCTAACGCGTATGGAGTCAGCCGCATACTTTTCACCGCAAATATGACATTTGTCAGATTTAGAGTAATGCGCTCTGGCAGCTTTTGTAAATTTCATCACCTTATTAAAGTTTTCATCTCTTATTTTTATACACCACTCAGCTTCTTTAACCATTTTCTCAAGCAATTTCTCAATAACATTTTCCCCACGGTAGATCTGTACTGGTTTGCTAAGTTTGCTATCATAACGGCAGACCAACTAATAGCCGTATCCACAGCTAATGTGCTTTTGGTATTCCTCGGTGTAAGATTCCTGAGGATTTTTTTGGCACCCATCTACTGTACTTTGGTTGTGAGTGCTTCAAAATCCGCATAAATAACGAAGGGCACTTCCAGTTGTTTATGCCAGTTAGTGAACTTTACGGTGTTGTTCCCTTTTTCCGGCATAATAATTGCCTGAGTGCCATTAAGTACCATACATAATCTTTTATGGTTGTCTAGTATGGTCTCACTAGTAAAACATTGTAGACAGTGCATACAAAAGTGCTTCTTTTCTTTATGTTTAGTATAATTAAACATAAATCTGTTAAAGTCGTTTATGAGTACATAGTGCTGGTTTTCTTCGCTGGTGGTTAAAAGTAGGTTTAACACATTTTTATTATTCCCCTTAGACACATAAATTGGATAGGGGGTTTTACTGTCATATCCAAACACATTCACATTAATATTGTTCTGCTTCTCTATCCGTTGGTAACTTTTTACGGCGACTGGAAATTCCACTCCGGTGTAGTCCAACTGTGTAGTTATTTCTCTGTCAGAACCCTTTATTCGTTGCGCGTTTTTATCTTGAGGGTTAAGGAGCCTTATGTGGCACCACCTAAAACATTCCTCATCTTTATTTTGTATATTTATAAGGCCCTTACTAGAATTTTGTAACTCCTTTGGTAGAATAATATATGATGAGCCCTTTAATGGGTTATACTTTGCGATGTTAATATAGTGCATGGTTGAGCAAACTGTCTATTGCCCATCCACTGCCCTCTTTCATCCAGTTCCCAACCCGGTTCATAATCTCTTGACCGGAAGTCTGTAGCACGTTCTTCACATCTTCTACATTTGTCACCGTCTTAGTCAAACAGTTAAAATAGCCCTTTCTAAGAATATAGTCACCATCATCGCCAACTTTTTTCTCAAACAGTACAGCAAGCGTTTCAACAAATTTATAGCCACCCAATTGCGTAAGTGACTCTATCATCTGTTTTTCTACCCCATAACGAGTTCTAAACAATTGCATCATAACGTCGTCTTTTTTTGTGCTGATTAAGCTAATACTATATGATTTTGTATACCCCCTTAACGCTTTGTTAGTCTGTTTCACTGAAATTGAGGCATCTGGACTTTGATTCATAATATTACTATAGGTATTTATTTCTTTAAGTGGTTGATTCATAATATTACTATAGGTATTTATTTCTTTAAGTGGTTGATTCATAATATTACTATAGGTATTTATTTCTTTAAGTAAAAACATTTTTATATTTAAAAGAAAAATCTTACTATATATTTATGGGAAGACCTAAGATCTACCACACTGAGGAAGCTAGATTGGATGCTGTAAGAAAATCTAAAACTAAATATATGTTGAATAAGATATGGTACTGCGACATATGCGATAGAGAATACTCATTAGCTGGTAAGTGAAGTCATATACCAACCATTAAGAGGCTGTCTCTGTAAAAACCGACCAGTGATTTTGAAACAAAAAATAGATTTCCTTCATTTTTTAACCATTACTTACCTTTGTCCCACTTATTATTAAACCGCTATCAGAACAATCCTTCCATAAATTTTTCTCGAGTTTCAGCATATATTTTGAGTTTTCGTCTGAACTGGCTGAGATCAGAGCGGAAATGAGAGCTAAAATACCTCGGAAGCGCGCTGTTATTTCTTCACAAATTTACGTTTAGATTTTAAAACTTTTTTGGTGATAATATAGTTCAACCTTGTATTTTATTAGGTTTAAAAGATCGGAGAATTCTATTTTATTTTTTACCAGTTATTGCCTCATTCATTTGACTGACTATTTTAATATGCCGACGACACTTGGTTAGTCATATTTTTCGAAATAAAAATTATCCAAAGTGCAACTTAGCTTAGCTATTTCACTACTCTTTTACCGTAATATAATAGTAAAAGTTCAGTATTCTTAAACGAAACTTTGCTGCAAATGTATTTTGTAAGCGCACGAAGGGCTCAAAGTTAGACGATGTTTTTTAACTTGTTTACATTTTTACGAAACCGGAAGTCATTTATTCTTTGATAATTTTTTCTCGAGTTTCAGCATATATTTTGACTTTTGTCTGAATTGGCTGAGATCAGAGCGGAAATGAGAGCTAAAATACCTCGGAAGCGCGCTGTTATTTCTTCACAAATTTACCTTTGGATTTCAAACCTTTTTGGTGATAATATAGTTCAACTTTGTATTTTCTCAGGTTTAAAAGATCGGAGATTTCTGTTGTATTGTTAACCAGTTATTGCCTTATACATTTGATTAACTATTTTAATATGCCGACGACACTTGGTTAGTCATATTTTTCAAAACAAAAATTCTCCAAAGTGCAACATAGCTTAGCTATTTCACTAATTTTTTACTGTGATATAATCACAAACGTTCAGCATTCTTTTGCTGCAAACATATTTTGTAAGCGCACGAAGGGCTCAAAGTTAGACGATATTTTTAACTTGTTTACATTTTATGAAACCGGAAGTCATTTATTCTTTGTACGAAAGGTTGACGTATTCTTCAGTAATTTTACCAAAAAGATATATTTTTGTTACGATTGACCTTCAGAAGTCGAATAAACATTTGTTTTCTATGAATTATTCCGTTTTTTTGCAGTTTGCCGTACATAGGGAACGAATTTCTCAAAACAAAGTCCTTTATATACATTGCAGACAAAGGTCGTGTGACTGTCTGTTGTCTTAACTTTACCTAAAGGGCAACCGATTCTTGTTAAAACTAATCTTTCAAAAAGAATCTTTGACATGACTTACAACTTGCAAGGTTTTACAACTCATGCCCAAAGCCCAAAATGTGGTGAAAATGTATATTGCTCTCTCTGTGCTTTTGTGTAATGTTTGTATTGTTTCAGTTAATTAGTAACTATGTGTCTATTTTTGGTCGCACCATCAATTTTATAATATTGTACATGGCGTCATGGAAGGTAGATACATAACATGTTCTTTTGCTGAAAAAGTTAACCCTTCTTGTGGAAATTCTCGTGGTTGTTCAGAAACAGTTAGACTTATAGATTGTCGTGATGATGTTTCGGCACATTTGAAGAAATATCATTTGTTGAAATCTAAGATTACAGAATGTCAGCTAATTTTAGCACGTTCCGGATATTTTGATATCAGTGATCCTCAGAAAGAGTGTATGTGGATATGTTCAAGACATAGACACAATCTAGGAAAGTTCTGGCGTTCTGCAACACCTTGTCAGCATCCACTTCACACGCACGGTGTGAAGAAGACCTGCAAAGGAAGGGAAGTAATTAACCTCGATCGTTCAAAAGACATATTTTTATGGTTCGGGATTATTGTTCCCATTGGATCTTGTAAGTATTCGTGTTATTCGTGTAAACATTCACACACAAAACATACAAAGCGTGCCGTTTACGCGCGGTGACGGAGAAAACTGCAAATATCAAAGATTTTTTAAACATGTTAAATTCCACATTCTGGAGAAAATATGATTTTCAATTTATTTATTTATTTAATATATTCGTCACTAAAGTGACAGGAGGAAGAAACACGGTAAAAAGCCGCAATTGACATCTAACTCCCATGATGAACGTCAGCAACTATATATAGTTACGACTCCGCTGCACTCACCATTGCGTACAACTAGGCGCATTTCCGCTCAGTTTAAAAAGTAGTGTTCGCCCCTTTTTCATTGTAAAAATTGAATAGTGTGCCTTTTTTCATGCTCATGAAAAAATTATAAAAAACGGGGGCGAATATTAAAACAAAATACATGCATGGAAAAAGGGTAGAAAGAATATGCACAACAAACTAGCGAGAAAAATCGTTGCACCAAGTGTTCAAGTCAGAAAAAATGTTTATGCCTTCAAAAACGTCTAAGTCCTCGTTTGACTGATGTCTAATCCTTCGTCTAGCCTGTACCTAATCACGAAAGAAGGCAAAAACATTGATTCTTCTAAAAATATTTTAGCTATTTGTACTCAATGCCTAAAAAAACACACTGAAGAAATAAGGAGAGCTGCCAAGTGGGCTAAGTCTGGTCGAAATACACAGGCTGTTCAACCCGACAAGATAGCCGAAGTAAAGGATAAAAAGCAATTTCAAGAAGAAAGGTAGCTATAGTCTTCAGAAGTTTTTGTTGTCATTTTTTTGATAATAAATCCAGCTAGAAAAATAGTTTTTTAAATTTTCCTTTTTTTAGGTTGTCTAAAAAATTGGCAAAAATTGCTATTAAAGACGATTTGGATTTATCCATCACAACTACTCCCAGAAACAAAAAGTCCTGCCCGGAAATAGCGATCACTCCTGGTTGGATTCCAAGTTTTTCACAAAATATCTCAGAAGCTGATATTTCAGTAGAAAACAGATCGACTTTACTGGACACCACAGATACCCTAGAAGCTTATAACAACGCTATGGATGAAGTTTCGCGCCATGTTCCAAAACAGCAATTTACACCTCTGACCCATCAGCTGAACAAATCTTGGGAAAATGCACTTGAACATGAACGATCTGAGTGTATCGAAAAAGCAAAGGAAGGAATGAAACTGATTTGTGGAATCATTGCTCCAGATGATGGCGAACTGCTTTTTCAGTCTGTTTGCGATTTGTCATCGGATAAGAACACCTCAGTATCGAGTGATCTTATTGCATTAATGACCGCATTCAGAGACGCACCAACCAGAAATCTGAAAACTCAGATATTAAGTATTTATGTTTTCAAGTATTCTGCTACTAGATTACAGCAATTGCATGAACCATATTGTAAGTTAACGATGTGGCAAATAAAACGAGCAAGGGAACATGCTAAAAACTTTGGACCGGGGACTCCAGTTGAGAAACCGCTTCGACATCGCGTCCGTCTTAACATGAGTAAAGTCGATCATTTTGTCAGTTTCGTTGACAGACCATATTTCTACCAAGATGTTGCTTATGGTACAAGAACATTAAAGTTTGACAGTGGTGAGAAAATCACCATTCCAAACATCATTCGCACAGTAACAAGATCCACAATGATTACCCAGTACCTTCAGTACTGTAAAGAAGATTCTTTTGATCCTCTCAGCCGAGCAACTCTTTATCGAATACTGGAAGTAAGGGAAATGTCTGAGCAAAAATCTTTAGCTGGTATTGATAACACCGCCGCAGATGGAGCAGAGGCCTTTAACATTCTTTTCCAAATAATCGATCATTTGCAAAAGACTGGTGTCGAGAAAAAATGGTGTTTAGATGCAAAGAAACGGCTGAGTAATGGAAGGCTTTACCTGAAAACAGACTACAAGCTTCACTGTAATGAAGAAGGAAGCCCATGTGGAGATCATTGTCGGAAGTATGCTTTGAGTGATCCAAGGGATAAGCATTTTAGAGAAAAGTGTGATCACCAACATTTAGTCGTATGCGAACAGTGCGAAAGCCTTAATGTTACATTTTCTGATATTGAAAAGATGATTGATCAACAGGAGACCAAATTCGAAACCAATGAACAAAAAGAAGACACAGTTTGGGATTTTAGAAAATCCAGGGATAACATTCTTCGTTGGAAAGCCCATATCCTTAGATCCGTGAACCAGGAACGTGGAAAGCAAGATGTCATAGCCAATTTGCAAAGTAACTCCGTGTTAGTTATTATGGACTGGGCTATGAAATTTTTGCAGATGAAATACAGAGAAAAACAAAGTGATTGGTACGGTAAAAGAGGCTTGTGCTGGCACATAAGTAGTGTGGTGTTTCGGGACAGTGTGACGTCTGAAATAAAAGTCATGTCTTTTGCACACCTCTTCAATTCTTGCACTCAAGACTGGTACGATGTGACATCAGTTCTCGAAAATCTTTTGCAGAACATTCGTAAGCTCATTCCGAATATCTCGGTTGCTTATTTGAGATCAGACGAGGCTGGGTGCTATCACAATAGTTCTCTTATAGCTGCAGCGAAAGATGTAGGAGATCGACTTGGAATAAGCATTGAAAGATACGATTATTCAGAACCACAACAGGGCAAAGATATTTGTGATCGCATCCTCTGCCCAATGAAACAAGCCATTCGACAGCACTGTTGTGAAGGCCATGATATATTGACTGCATCAGATATGAGGGAAGCCCTCTCAAAGAAGAAGATAAAAGGCACTAGTGCCTCAGTAAACATAGTCAACGAAGCAAAGAAAACCATTGAAATTCGTAAGATTGACAAATTCAGTTCTTTTCATAACTTCAAAATTGAAAAAGATGGAATACGAATGTGGAAAGCGTTTGGAATTGATGCGGGAAAATTCATTAGTGCTAGCAACATTTACGTGAGCCACCAACAGTCAACTGAACTTGGTACTACTGAGCCCTTTTTTGAGGCTTCGGGTTTAAGAGAACTAAAGCTAAAAGACGGAGACGATTCACAGAACGCTGTTTTTGAGTGTTCTGAACCGGGATGTTCGGCAATATTTGACAAATTTTCCGATTTGGAACTGCATCTAGATGTTGGTGTTCACTCTAACGACTTCAAGAACAACGAAACGACATACGATACTCTCCGACGACGATGGGCCGAGAAACTTTCCTCCGTCGAAGAATCAGATAATGCTACTAGTTCCTCTAATGTTGCAATATTATCTGGTGAATTGCATTCACTCCAAAACGAAGGATGGGCGCTGGCCGAAGAAAGAACAGGTTCTGTGCGATTTAAAGAACACGTGCGCGCATATTTAACAGCGAAGTTCAATGTCGGTGAACTAACAGGAAACAATTTGACCCAGAACAGGTTGCTCTCGATATGAGAAATGCAAGGAACGAGAACAATGAGCGCCTTTTCGACAGAGAATGCTGGTTAACGAAGACCCAAATTCAAGGGTTTTTTTCGAGGATTGCTGCTACCCGTCGAAAGCGCCAATTTTCACCTGTGGAATCAAATATCAATGAAGACGATGAAATAATCGATTGTTTAGCGGAAGAAGCACGGCACACTGATCTGATGCAAGAAATAGATGATAGTCTTAACTTAAAACACCCGGTTATTTATGACACTTATGATTTGTGTAGCTACGATCCGGAGGACAATCTAAAATGTTTTAATGTTCCAATGCTTAAGAAGATGTGTACGTACTTCGAGATTACATTTCGTTCCACAGACAGAAAAGCCGATCTGTTAAAAAAGTTACGCGGTATTATAATGACATGCCAGTGCCATGCAGAAAAATGACAAAGAAGGAAATCTTTTAAATTAAAACCTTTTTGTTTAATTGTTAAGTTTATAGCAACTGACATTAAATGTTTAGGTTTTTAGTCCAAAACCTAAAGGTTCTTAATCAAAAACCGTCAACAATGAATCAACCCTTTCACCAATAAAGTTACAAGCCCGGGTGAGGGTTTTTCACCAGGTGATAAGTTTTTCATGTCTTTCATGTTCAAGCCACTCTAGTTTGGAGTTTGGTTCACGAAAAAACTGCAAACCAAAATAGTCTGGCTCTACCAAGTCCAAGGAATTAATCACCTCTGAAATGCACACTCCTGTTGCAAATCTCTCAAATTCCATTTCGGTCTACGAATTATCGAGCATTTCAACAACACATCGTAGGTTCTTGGTCGTGGGCGAAAGCTTGCTCATCAACAACGGTCCCACACCTCCTACACGTGTACGGGAATCGTCGGTGACGTACGGGCGTTTTCCTCCCTCCGTAAAATCAACACCATAGTTTTCCAAGGCAATTGAATTATCAGTGTCTGAATACTGTCGGTAGATAGATAAAATCCCTTCATCTTTTACTATTTTAGGCAATGAGAAAAAATTGAAACTGCTGTTTACAGCGCATTATATTAAAATCACTTTTGCGACATCAACATAGATATTTACCACTTCAGGGCTTTGGGCATGAGTTGTAAGTTTTAACAACATTCGGTTGCCCTTAGGTAAAATTAATAAGACAACAGACAGTCAGACGCCTTTGTCTGCAATGTATATAAAGGACTTTGTTTTGAGAAATTCGTTCCCTATGTACGGCAAACTGCAAAAAAACGGAATAATTCATAGAAAACAAATGTTTATTCGACTTCTGAAGGTCAATCGTAACAAAAATATATCTTTTTGGTAAAATTACTGAAGAATACGTCAACCTTTCGTACAAAGAATAAATGACTTCCGGTTTCATAAAATGTAAACAAGTTAAAAATATCGTCTAACTTTGAGCCCTTCGTGCGCTTACAAAATATGTTTGCAGCAAAAGAATGCTGAACGTTTGTGATTATATCACAGTAAAAAAATAGTGAAATAGCTAAGCTATGTTGCACTTTGGAGAATTTTTGTTTTGAAAAATATGACTAACCAAGTGTCGTCGGCATATTAAAATAGTTAATCAAATGTAAGTAGTGTATAAAGGCCGATCCTGACTCATGCTGGTAAAAGGAATTAAAATCTTTCCCCAAAATTTCCAAAATGGTTGCCAAATGTTTACCATGACGTCATTTCCGGTTTCCCCAAAATTTCCGGGGTGGTTGCCAAGTTTTTGAAGATGACGTCATTTCCAGTTTCCTTAAAATTTCCGGGGTGGTTGCCAAGTTTTTGGGATTGGGGTTTGCAAAGGATTCTGGGTTTTTTTTGGCTTCCGATCCTGGCTCATTTTTGACTTCCGGTTCTAAAATATTTTTTAAAATGGCTGCCAAGTTTTTGGGACTTTTTGGGGTTGGTGGGGTTGGTGGGGTTGGTGGGGTTGGTGGGGTTGGTGGGTTTTAAATAAAAATAAAGATGAATAACAAAAGGAGTAACTTATGCCCAGACAGGGAAAAATGCATGTGGGTGGGTTTTACAACATACCCAGGCAAACCACCAAACATAATATATTTTAACAAGAGTACACATCCAGGAACAGTTTGCACTTACATACATCCAGGCGAAACAAAAGTCCAAATGTTGGTTAGAACAGGAGTTTATGACACAGTTTTTTGAATCGAACTATTTTTTTTGGAAAAAAATAAAAGAACAAGAATGAACTCAAATGAAATAATTAAAAGTTTAAATGAAGAAATCGTTGAACTCAAAGAAATGGTTAAAGAAGAGATTGCTGACAAACTGGAAAAAATTTTGAGAATAAGGACAAACTCAAAAAAACTTGAACAAGAAAACATTGAACTAAAAAAAGAAAACGAAAGACTAACCAAACCAAAATCCTATGAAGAATTTCTAGAAGAATTGAAAGAAGCAGACCACACCAATTTTTTGGAAAGAATGGATCCAAACCCCACCAACCACTATGAAGAAATGGAAACATTGCACACAAACCGTATCAAATTTTTAGAAGAACAACTTGAAGAAACAGAAGAACACCACACAAAACACTACAAAAAAATGGAAACAATGTATGAAAACCGTATTGAAGGATTGGAAGAATTAAACGAAAAACTTGAAAAAACAAAAGAACACTACAAAAAATTGGAAACAATGTATGAAAACCGTATTGAAGGATTGGAAGAATTAAACGAAAAACTTGAAGACCGTATTGAAGAATTGGAGGCAAAAAACGAAGAACTAATCGATGAATTAAACGAAGTACCTGAAGATGACGATGAAGATGATGAAGATGATGAAGATGACGATGATGATGATGAAGATGATGACGAAGGTTTTAATGAAGTCTTTGATGATCTTGGACCAATAGAAAATGATGATCGTCAGTTGCCAGAAGATAAGAACAACAACAATGAACTTTAAAAACATTTTAAAACATAAACAAAAAAATAAAAATCTTTAACAAAAAAATGTTAAAAATTTTTTAAACATAAAAATTTGAAATTGTTATATTTTTTTAAAAGAAAGGAATAAATAAAAATGGTTAAAAAATCAAAATTAGATAACAGAAGAATACAACACCGCGCTGGACCTCGTCGTCATTTGTGTGGAAATGGTGGGTGTAAGTTTGAGACTTCTAGTTTAACAGCATTGAGGTTGCATTTAAAGTTTGTGCATGAAAAAACTGGAACAATAAAAAATAGAACCCAAAAGTGCACAATATGTTTTAAAACATTTAATAATGAAAAAGATGCTCAATATCATAGCAAAAGTCATACCAAAAAAGTAAGAATTAATAAGTGCTAAAAATTTTTGAAACTTATAACAAAATTTTGTTATAATTTTTTTAAAATAAATAATGAGTTATTACTATGGTTATGGTAGACAGAGAAGATCATTTGAAGAAGAAGGTTTCGACTATGGAAAGAAAATTAAAGAAATTGAAAAAAAATTAAAAAACCTTTCCCTGCATGAAGAAAATTATAAAACTGTTTTTGATCTCAACATAACAAAAGCCACCAAAACATTTGAAACATATGGTGGTGAGAGAAGAATAACCCAAGCCCGACAAGGAAATTCTGTTTTATACCAAGATGACAAAACCGTTGCACCAACATTTGGTTCGGATGCCATTGGTCCAGGCATAGACTATGTTGAAAACAAAGGTGGAAAATACATGATGTTCTGTAACACTGACTTACAGTTTAATGATGTTTCTGTTTTTGTTGTTTGTACTGTTGTTGACACATCTGTTCCTGATGAGTGGTGTTATCTTATTGGGAATGACAATGGTAATTATGACAAATATGTCAGCTTCAAATCATACTCTTACTCCAAATTAATAGTTGGTGGTGTAAGAGACAGTAATAAAAAAATAGTAAATATTGTTGGCCCACACAGCATTCTTAGTAAACACATAATTTCTTGCCATTGGTTGGGAACTGGATCATGTGTGTACATAAATTCTAAAAAAATGACAGGATCAGATTTTGAATCGGATTTGGCAGATATTGGTAGTCCATTTGGGTCTGTTTTTTTAAATAAAAGATTGTCTGGAACCCCATCAAATAGTACCCAACTGAAAGGGAAAATTTATGGAATCAAGATTGTTCATGGACCATTATTACCAGCCGAGATTGTAAAAATTAACAAGGATATGATGAAGGAATATGGAAACTTCATTTGAAAAAACTTGTTAAAACTTTTTAAAACTAAGATAAACAATGAGTTATTACTATGGTTATGATGACCCAGATTATTCTTATGGAGGAGGTGGTGGTGCTGACGGAGAACCAGGACCACAAGGTGATACAGGTGCCAAAGGTGACAAGGGTGACAGAGGTTTGACAGGTGCAACAGGATCCACAGGACCAAAAGGATCAAAAGGTGACCAAGGTTTGACAGGATCCACAGGACCAACAGGATCCACAGGACCAAAAGGACCCAAGGGAGATAGAGGTTTGACAGGAAACAAGGGTGACAGAGGTGACGAAGGTTTGGAAGGACAAAGAGGTTTGACAGGAGACAAAGGAAATAGTGGAGACAGAGGAGCAATAGGACCAACAGGACCAAAAGGTCCAACAGGAACAGCTGCACAAAAAGGAGATCCAGGACCACAAGGTTCTAAAGGTGACAAGGGTGACAAGGGTGACAGAGGTTTGACAGGCATGGCTGGTACAGATGCTCATAAAATAGGACCAAAAGGGGACAAGGGACATGTTGGTAACACAGGACCAAAAGGAGACAAAGGCGATCGAGGTTTGCAAGGAACAAAAGGCGACAAAGGCGATACTGGTATTAGAGGCCCCCAAGGAAACAAAGGCGACAGAGGTACTTTTGGAACAGCAGGAGCAACAGGACCACAAGGAACAAAAGGGGACAAAGGTGACCATGGAACAACTGGTGCAACAGGTGCCAAAGGGGATAAAGGTGACAAGGGAGACAAAGGTATGGCTGGAACAGCTGCACAAAAAGGGGACAAAGGAGATCCTGGTGATGATGGTGCGAAAGGGAACAAGGGCAACACAGGGGCAACAGGACCCCAAGGCCCACAGGGTGCCCAAGGCCCACAAGGAAGCCAAGGATCAACAGGAGCCAAAGGAAACACAGGTTCAACAGGATCTCAAGGACCACAAGGACCCCAAGGAACAAAAGGGGACAAGGGAGATCCAGGACCAAAAGGTGACCAAGGTGACCAAGGAGTTCGGGGATTGCCAGGAGGAAAAGGATCAACTGGTTTAAGAGGTTTAAGAGGTTTGAGAGGTGTTACAGGAGTTACAGGACCTGCGGGAACTTTTTCGCAGTTAATAAAATACAAAAAGGACTCTGGAAAAACAAACCATAAAGGAGGAGCATGGGATAACACAAATAACGTAAGCACCCTGCTTTCATTTACAGCAACCCATGATACTGGAAAATATTTAGTCTCATATTGGTTTTTACTACAACCGGATGGACACAAAATTGATCAACAATCTAAGCAAACTGGTTGGTATGCTTCTTCCTACAGAGCTTATTTTGATCTAAAAACAAACCTTTACCATGGAAGTGTTACAGACAGATCAAACAAACTTTCGGGATTGGAGTCCATAACCATGGGAAAAACATACAACGAAAACCTTCCTCATCATATTTTCTGTCAGGGAATTGCAACAATAAAAAAAGGAACCCAAGTGACTTTACACTCATATTCTGGTTCTGTTGGTGATGACTATACTTTTCTGTATTTTAATGTTTGGGATGTTGAAATTAATCTACTCAAAATCGGTTGAAAGAAAAAGAAAACCATAATAAAAGAAGAAAGATGACTATGTTCAAAAACCAAAACACCCTATCGTCTCTGTTGTACAAAAGTTATAGCAAAGAAAACATTACCCACATGGATATTTTCAACAAGAGATCATATTCTGTTAAAGATGAAGAGGATCTCCTAAACAAATACGCAAAGGCATACACATTTTTGTCAAGATCTGGAAATTTCAATAAATATATTTTGGAAAGAACAACAGAAATTGGACCTGTTATTGTTGACATCGATCTCAGTAAAAAACTTAAAGAACCCAAACCATTGTACACAGAAAAGAAAGTCCTGAAATTGGCAAGACTTTTCCAAAAAATATTGAAAGATTCCCTTGTCAATAAACCAAGCTTGGACTGTTTTGTTCTGGAAAAGTCAGGATATTTTAAAGATGAAACTTACAAGAATGGTTTCCACCTTCATTTCCCACATGTTTGGTTAACACGAAGGGAAAGATTATACATTAACGAACTTGTGCAAAAGGAAACAAAAATCCAACTTGACAATGCTGTTATTGCTGGAAACTGGTTTTTGTATGGTTCCAAAAAGAGTCCAACGTCAGATCCATATTTTTTGAGTTACATAATTGAGGAAAAGAGGAACAAAGTACCAAGCCAATATTCTGACAATGAGCTAATATTTTTACTTTCTGTTAGACAAAAGCCACACACCTCTGTTAGTAAATTATTCCCCATCCCAGAGACCGAACACAAAGAAAAAAAGACAACCATTATTGACTTTAATGACCATAAACAAAAAGGTGAGGAAGAGCTAAAAGATTATATTGAACAGATACCAAAAGATATTGCTGAAGATTATACATCTTGGATATCTGTTGGGTTTGCACTGTACAATGAAACCCATGGAGAAGAATATGGGAAAGATCTTTGGCACCTTTTTTCCCAAAAATGTCCTGAAAAATATGATGAAAGTGAGTGCGATAAATTTTGGGAAAATCCTGTTGAGACAACTTTTTCAGTTGCAACATTAATCCATTATGCAAGTTTGATATCCGATGAGAAAAGGAAAAAACGAACAGTGGTTGTTAGTAGGTGGTTAGCAAAAAAAAATGATGAGGATATCAAAGAGGAACAAATCCCAAGCCTAAACAAATTCCAACTAGCTAGCAAACAAATTTCAACTAGTTGATAAATGGAACCAGAACAAAAACAAGAACTAGAACAAAAGCAAGAACCAGAACAAAAGTCAGAACAAACCATTACAAAAACCCCTCCACCCATTCGTGTCAAAAATCCAAAAAGAGTCGCCCAAGGGAAAAAACTTGCCGCCATAAGCAGGGAAGCAAAATTAAGAAAAAAAGCCAGAATTGAAAAAGAAAAACAAACAGAAGAAACTGAATCTTTTCAAACACCAAACATTTCCACAACTTGTGCAATTCTTGGTACGATAGCTGCTATACTTACGACTTACATTACCTACTCCAAATGGAAGAAAGAGCCAGAAGAAGGTAAAGAAAAGGAAAAGGTTAACAAGTCCAAAACAGTTTTTAAGGATCTTTCGAAATATGATCTCTAATTTTTTTAAAATCTTTAAAACTTCATTTCCCAACAAAGGAAATGAAATTAAATAAAAAAATGATTGTTACCTCTTACGCAACAGAATGTGTTTTTAGAAGTAAAACATGGTATGATATTGGAAGACTTATCCATCTCATTTCAAAGGGAAGTTATAAGGGATACAGACTTTGGTTATTGTATAGCCAACACGATCCAAAATATGATGAAAATTATTGTTACAATATTTGGGCTGTGTTTGATGATTTTTCAAATGAAGAAGAATTTGAAACAGAAGATGAATTTTTCAATAATTATTAAAATTTTTCCTAATATAATAAATGAATACAGAGAGAGAAGTTGAATTAGAACCCGGTTATAACCGGTTACACAGAAGTCCAATAACTGGGGAACGAGCCCGGAATGTTATTACTTTCAACCCCAATTCTGCTAATGAGGGAGAAGTAATTTACATCCACATCCCAAAACTCAAACCAGGGACAACATTAGTTCCTGACAAGATGTTCCTTCTGTTTGACTTTAAGAATAAAAATACAAAGTCGTGGTTTAACAACAATCTTGCGAAACAACTCCAAGAACGTTTGGAAGTTAGATTTGCAGGGGAAAAAGTCTATGACAACACAGGAGAAAGTCTTTTGGGGACTTACAAAGATCTTTGGATGGACAAACATGAGAGAGCCAACATGATCGAAGATGGTATCGCGACAGAAAACCAGCGAAAACTTATTTCGAAATCTGACGATGCTTCTTCTGACACATATGCTGCTGTATATGGAACAAAACAAAGGATTAAGTTGGACAAGATTTTAAAGGATCATGGATTGTATGCACCCCACAGTATGGCGAATGATTTACAATACATTATCACTTTACCAAAAGCCACCAACATCATGAAGGCTCAAAATAACCAAGATGTGGGTTATGTTCTGGAAAATATTGAGTTGGAATATGAAACCATTACCAACTTTGCCTTGGTCCAGGAGATTGAATCTTCTTACCAAGCGGGTCGTGCACTTTCTTTCGAACATGTAACTTTGATGAAAACCACACCATGGGCTGCAGCAACAACATTAATTAATGAGACCATAAATCTTCCAAGAAAGAGCATGAAAGCAGTTGTAATGTTGTTTACAAAAGCAACAAGAAGTGGATCCGAAGAATTTGTGTACCCAAATATTGAAAGAGTCAAGATTACCATTGAAGGAGTCCCAAACAGTATTTACTCCCAGGGCATCCCAAAACGGAGATTGTTTGAAGAGGCTGAGCGACTTTTCAGACATACCAACTATCCGACAATCCAAGCTGATGAATTTTTTACAGAAAACCAGTTTGCCCTTGTTGTGGATCTTCGGTCAATTAATGACAATGCTGTATATGGAGATGGTACAAAACTTTTGACAACACAATCTGGAATCATGTTGGAGATTAAGAAAAAAGCAACAGCAACAGATTTGAGATGTCATGTCTTCATTCTCTCAGATGGTCTGTTGAAAGTCCAGGGAGGAGCATTTCAAAGTGTCAACTATTGAGAATCCCAAGAAATAAATGGAAAACGAAGACCCAAAACCATTTAACATAATTATTGTTGGAATGACGAGTTGTGGAAAGACTCATTATCTTTTAAAAAATTTAGAAGAAAATTACAAAAAAAAATTTGAAAACATTGTTTTAATCTGTCCAACTTTTGTATGGAACAAAACATATTTGGAATGGGAACATCTACATGATCCAAGATTTTTTGTTATCCCTTGCGACCAAGATGAGTCCGAAGATTTTTTAAAATATGTTGTGGATTATTGCAAAGGAACCCCAAGTCTCATCATCCTGGATGACTGTGCTTCTGGACAAAGTGTCAAAAACAGAACCAGCGAACTTGTCAAACTTGGCTTTGGAGCAAGACATATGAATATTAGTACAATAGTTGTTACACAGCAGTTGACAAGCATTGCGAAACCATACCGAGAAAATATTTCGAAACTGGTTACCTTTTACAACCCAAACAGAAAGGATATGCAGGTTATTTTGGATGATTATTTAGACATACCAAAAGAGGAAGAGAAAAAAATAAAAGAAACATTGAAATCAAAAAAATATTCAAAATTGGAGATCAATTTAATCCATCCATATGACCACAAAATTGTCGAACCAGTTGCAGAAAATTTAATAAATCTTTAAAAATTTCTGTAAATATAAATGAGGAATCTAAGAATTTTGTTGAAAAACGGAGAAACAACAGTAAAATTTGAAGATCCTTTGATCATTGAGGATACAAAATTGATGGTTAAAGATGCAACAGTTTTTTGGGATTACAACAATTTGACAAGTCCAACATATGTTATGCATGGAACAAAAAAAATTAGTTTTTACAATGGATATTGGACTGTTGGTATGATTATGAGGGTTTTAAAGGAAAACGAAATAAAGTCAGAATTACTTCCTTACAGCTGCAAAATCAGACTATACCCAACAAGAAACCTTTCCCTGCTCAAACTTGGCCCATTGCTAGGATATCCAGAAACAACAGTAATTAGGGGAGGAGCAAATCTTGTCAGTCCAGAGACAGTCAACATAAATCTTGGAATGAGATTTGTTTGTATATCTTGCGAGATGATTGATGGAACTAGGACATCATTTTCAGGAAAACGGGACAGAACAGCTGCAGTTCTTCCAATTACAACAAGACAATTATTGAAGGGATCAGTGGAAAAATTTGCGAACATTAATTCGGAAGCCATGCTGGACAATGGTGTCTACAACGAACTCAAATTCAAAGTTGACCACAATGTTGGCGACATCCTTCTTGAGATTTTCTTATGTCCACAGAATTATGAGACTCCATAAATAAAAAAGATGATTGACCAAAATTTGGAAACCATTAAAGGGGTGTTAAAAGACATGAAAAATTTGAAAACAGATTTAAAGAAAGATGGAAACCAAAATTTGACAAACCTAAAGGTGGCTGTAAATGATTTGATACCAGCTTTAAAGAATTATGTAAAAGTAATTGAAATTTTAAAAATATTCTAAAACTTTTCTGAAAACTTATAACAAAATTTTGTTATAAATTTTTTACCAAATCTTACCAAATCTTACCAAATCTTACCAAATCTTACCAAATCTTACCAAATCTTACAAAATATTTTTTAATATATTAATAAATGAATAAGAACGAGGTTTTAAATGATTTGTATGAAGCAGCTTTGGTAACAGTTTCAGCTGTTGGAGTAAGTATGGTCGTTAAAAAATTAACAGGCCAATCTTTAGCAGCGCCAGCAAGTATTAAAGAAACAGCAAAACTTGGAGTTGCAGTTGCTGGAGGATTGTTTGTGGTAAAAATGGCACAGGACAAAGGATACATACCAAAAAATGTGGATCCAAAGAAATTATAAAAATTGGGAGTCCTAACAAACCCAAAAACTTGGTAAAAACTTTTAAGAATCCTAACAAACCCAAAAACTTGGTAAAAACTTTAAAATAAAATGGCATCAATGATAGCAGGAGGGTTGTTTAATGCGGTTGCCTTTGCGGGTGCTGGATATTTGTTCCAGTCATTCAACAAACATGGTTATGCTGACGAGGCAAAAAGACATAATCTGGCGACAGAAAGACTTCAAAAAGACAAAGAAAAATTTTTTGAAAATGAAATTAAAAGAAAAGATAAAGTCAGAGAACTCCAAGACGAAATTCGAAATGCAAACTATGACATGGAAGTAACATCAAAAGCATTCCAACAAATCCATGAAATCCAAAAAGAAAAAACAGTGGAACCAATACTTGAAGATTATTACCAACCAAGCGACGAAATGGAAAAATATATGACCATTACTGTAACACTTTTGGGTGCTGGTGCTGGTTGGTTGTTGGCGGTTGTTGTTTGAGATTTAAAAAAAATTTATAACAAAATTTTGTTATAAGTTTTAATGAAAGTTTTCAAAAGTTTCATAAGTTTCTAAAAGCAAAATCTTCTTCATACTCCTCCCCTTGTTCTTTAATAATTTTCGTCATTTCTTTAAACTTTCTGATACCACTCATCTCTTCTATCTTTAAAACATTGTCAACACTGAGAGAAGTCCCGAAAACTTTGAATCCTGTTTGGTATGGAATGTACTCATTGTTTTTTGGAGAAAAATTTAAAATGTATCTAATCTCGCCAAATGTTCTTAGTTCTGCCAGAGTTGGGTTTTTCATTTTTTTTAAAAGATCCTCTCTTTGGCAAATGCCAATAATGATGAACATGATGTATTTCAAGCTATAATTTTTTTCTGAAACCAAACCCAATCTTTTAAGACGATCTTTTGTTTTTAAGAAAAATTTCATTATCTCATCCCCAACAACCTTCTCTTCCTTTGGGAACAGTTTCCAAAACATTTTAATATAATTTTTAAGAAGGTATGGTTTTGGTAATTTTGGGACACCTTTGAACAACTTTTCCAACTCCAAACCACATTTTCCACAAATTATGAAATTTTGAAATTCAAATGTTTGTTTTTTACAACAACTGCTTTTACCTTTGTATGTTTCGAGTTCCAAAAGACTTTCGTTAAAATATACTCTTTGATCTTCTTCTTTGGTCTCAATAATTGGGAAACCTGAAGCATTAAAATATTGGAATTTTTGATTTTTCAAACTTGACATTTCTTTTATTTATATTAATCTTGATATTCCTTTAAATACCAAAAAAACTGTTCCGATTGAAGCACCAAAAACTTCTGGCAATCTGTTGTCATCACTTTTCTCAGGTGTTACAGAGGGAGTAAATATTCCTGGCTTATATTTTCTTTCATTAATTTTAACAGGTTTTAAAGGTTCTACAAAAGGTTTGCCAATAGGTTTGCCAATATTGAGATTCCTGTTAAGTCCAAGAGACATCCTAGTTGTAGCCAGGGTAAGAACATTATTAAAACCACTAATTGGATTAATAAGAATTCTCATGTCAGATGGGATTAAAATTAAACCAGGAGACACAGCAAAATTTAGAACAACATTTGTGGATTTGATGGCCTGTCTCATATTCGAAATGGAAACAGTAATGTCATCCTGGGCTATTGTATCCTCCATTAACTTTTTAAACACCTCTTGTGTTTGTAAACTTTTAGCACCTTCGTCAACAATGACCCATCTTGTTTTCGCTTGTGCTCCCAAAACACAGTACACAAAAGATTCTAAGGATTGTTGAAATAATTTTTGACCTAAAAGTGTCAACCCATTTGAATCTTTGGGAACAAAATGTTTGAAATCATCAGAATGTCTAGAACCAGCTGACACCAATTCCTCATATGTGTTTACCCTTCCATAACTCTCTTTTGTCAACTTTACATATCTAACTTCGTATCCAAGGTCTTTCATGTCTTGTGTAAATTCTTTCGCATTTTGTGTTGAGTTGCTTATTTTCTTGATCCAAACGTCATTAGGATTGTGTTGCAAAATTTTTATAACATCTGCTGTTAAAAACCTTCTAAGTTTGTTTGGATGTTTTAAAAACCTTCTAACCTGAAAAACATAATGATATTGAACAATACTTGTTAAAAAAGAAGACCGAAATCTTTTGAAATTATTTTGAAAATGTTTGTTTGAAATTCCACACAAATAACTTGCAACATAACTGGCTGCAATGACTGTAAAATATGGGATTGTAAGGAAGTCATTTAATGTTGGGTTCCTTATTTTCATTGGTTGTTGAAAAGTTAAATCGATGGGGGTCAAATTTACAATAAAATTATCTCTTTCATTTACAAATATGGTAATCGTGTTAATGTTTACAGAAGCCTTTGGTTGTTTGGAAAAGTTTTGAACTGATCCTAAAACATCCCATTCTTCTGGCCATTTTTTGAGTTCTGTCATTGTTTATTTAAAAACTTTTGAAAATAAAATGGAAGACAAACTTTTACTCATTGACCTTGAGTTGCGAGACATTTACTACAATCCTGTAACTGGTTACCAATCCATGGAGAAACTTTACCAAGCTGCTGTTAAAGAAAATTCTTCAATAACCCGAAAACAGGTAAAGGAATGGTTACACAGCCAAAACGTTTTTACATTGCACAAACCCATTAAAAAACCAAGAAAATACCAGAAAACATTTGTTAAAAATCTTGCTGACCAGATGCAAATGGACTTGGTGGATATGGCAAAATTTGGTTCTGAAAATAATGATCAAAAGTGGATCCTAACAGGTATTGAAATTTTGTCAAGATTTGGTTTCGCTGTCCCTGTCCATAGAAAAAGTACTGTTGCTATGGTGCCAGGTGTTTCCAAAATGTTGGAAGAATTTAAGAAAAGATTTGGCAAATATCCAGAAACAGTACAGTTTGACGAGGGAAAGGAGTTTTATAATGTTGGAGTAAAAACTCTTTTGAAATCTTTAAACATAGAATATTTTTCATCCAGATCCCACAGAAAGGCTGCACTTGTGGAAAGATTTAACAGAACTTTGAAAACCAGAATGTGGAAATTTTTTACTTTTAAAGGAAACAAGAAGTGGTTAGATAGTTTAGACAAATTTGTGGGAAGTTACAACAACACCATCCACAGCACCATTAAAATGAAACCAAAGGATGTCAATGATGACAACCAATCCAAAGTATTTTTTACACTGTATGGGATTCCACCTCTTGAAGAAAGCATAAAACCAAAATTCAAAGTTGGGGATCATGTCAGGATTCAAAAATACAGAAAAAACTTTGCGAAAGGATATGACCCAAATTTTACAGATGAAATTTTTACTGTGTCAGCGGTTTTTAGAGGTGTTCCTGTTATGTATAAAATTCAAGATAAGGATGAGGACATTTTGGGAAAATTTTATGGTGAGGAGTTGGTTAAAGTTGTTGGGGGACAGACATAAATAAATAAACAAATGGCTGACATTGGATTGGATAATTTAGGAATGCCTAACATACCAGAAGATGAGACAGGAACAGCAGAAACAAATTTTGGTGGAACCTTTGAAGACTCTTTTAACCAATCATATTTTGATGAACTTAACGAACTTTTTGGTAAATATGATGAAATTTTTGGTGAGGATCCCAGACAGTTTGAAGAAAATGAAAGAGAAAAAATCATTGAAAGAATTACCAAAAGGCCTGTACGGTTTAAAGGGGAGTCAGAAAAACTATTTCGAAAAAGAATGAAAGACTTTGTAGCAAATGAGTCGAGAAGACAAAGTTTGGATGTTACAAAGCAAAAGAAGGAATTCTTTTATGAAAAATTAAAACAAACAATAGTTGTAGGTGATGGTCCAAACAGTAAAAAACTGTTAAAAGATAGTGCGTTTTCATTTAACCCAAAAACATTTGAGGTTGATGGGCTAAAGTTTGAAAAAGTACTAGTTCTTGTTAGAGATGAAAACACCGATGAGTTTGACTTTTCAAAAGGAAAAGGAGAAAAAGTTGAAGACAAAATCATAAAATTTAAGGATTTGTTAAAGAAAGCAAAAGCCGAACATTTAAAAACTGGAGTTGGTCGCATAGAGGAAGAGCTTAACATAAGTCCCAGAGCTGCAACCGAAGTTCAAAAAGAAGTTGCCAGGGATTTGGGTGATGAAGTAACAATATTGATGGATGCCTTGTTTGCCAATGCAAAAGAAGATGAATTTGATAGCAACCTTAGTAACCTTATGGGTACAGTAAAAGACAAAACTGCTCAAATTAATCAGCTAGCAGGGCAAGACAGGTGGGAATTCATAGAAGGTAACAAAGTCGCTGCCGAAGCCAATAAAAACCTTTACACTGACAAAGCTGCCACAGAACAAAACCCAACTGTAAAAGAATTTTACAAAGGTATGGCAAATGTGTGCAAGGTAAAAGCTGAGGAAATGAGAGTGTTAAACAATGAGGCACCAAAGGAAAAAGAAACAGAACAAATGATGGAAGAGCATATCCTAACCAGATTCGAAAAATTTAAAGAATGGGCAAAACAAAACATGGGTGTAACAGCTGCTATTGCCATTTCAATTGCTGGGATCATAACAACTGTTGCGCTAGCTGGAAAAGCTGCTGTTGTAACAAAGGCAAAAGGCAAAGGCAACAGGAGCATTAGGAAAAGCATTGGCAAAAATTGCGAAAGCCGCCTGGCCTGTATTGGCACCAATTCTTAGCATATTGGCAACTGCATTGTCTTGGGGTGCAAAGGGATTGGCATGGTTGGCAAAGAATTTGTGGATCCTTGCAATAGGTTTGACATATTTTGTTTACACAGAGTACAAAAATTATAAGAAAAAATAATACCAATATAAATGAACACAGAATATGTAACAATGGACAACGAAAAAAATGAAGAATCCCAAGAACCGCAAAATTTAACCCTTCGGGAAGATTTAATCCGCCTATCCTTTGCAAAGGAGATCAAATATTCGGAAGCATATCTGAAAAAAGCTTCGATGACCCAACTTGAAAAAATTAAGCTTAGTTATGAGAGAACCCAACTTGACAAAACAACTTCTCTGTTAACTGAGACCCTTGTAACCAAATTTTCAGAGTTAATGGAACAGTTGGACTTGGTACAAGACGATGAAAAACTGGATGCAGAATTATCATCAAACAAACTTTTCTGCGATGACGTTAGGTCCTTGGTTAGAAAAATTTCGCCATATATTCCAATGATTGGTTTGTTAACAGGAGGCATCATTATCGCGAAACATGTGTGGGATCGAAAACCCCAAAGCGAAGCAAAGCCGAAGACGACTAATAAAAATGAAACAGTACAAAATGATGAAAATATTAATGAAAATTTCGATGGTGGCAGTTCTGTTGATCCCAGTGACAGTTGAGTTGATACTAATTAAATTTCTTTTGTTTTCCTAATCTTTTTGGGTTAGGAAAAAATAAAACAAATGGGAAACTCAAAGTCAAAACCAAAAGAAAAATTTAATAAAAATCATATAACAAAGAAGGGGTTCCAGTTTGGTCTAAGTTTTGGTAGGGAAGATTTGGTTATGGAAGGAAATGTCCAAATAGGATGGACAAACAAAACAGTTAAAAATTATACCATGGTCCCAAGTTGTAAAAAATCGTCATCCATGGAATCTTTAACAGAAAATAAAATAAATGATGATATTAACAAAAATCTCAAACTGGTACCAACAAATTCGACGACAGAGGAGGGACAGGAGACATTTAATTCTTAAAAAAAAATGGATCCAAAAAGAAAAAGACATATGGGTGCACAATAATGTAAGAAATGAACATTATTATTGAAATTGAATTTTTAAAAACTAAAATAAAAGGTATAATAAAAGACAATGAACAGTTTAAAAGTTACAATAGAATTCCAAGACCCAAATAAAGAACCACAAACCATAGAAGAGTTCAACAAAGAAATAGAAGCCATCCAAAAAGTATTTTACAAAAAACTTGAAGAAGGAAATGAAAAGTTTGGAATCCCAATATCCAGAGCACTTCTAGCTGCCATGGCAACATACAAAGGAATCAAAAACACCCCCGCCCTAAAAAAAGAAAAACTTTGCGAAATACTTGGCATTTCATCTGATGACCTCAGGGAAGGTAACCCAAATTGTCCAAATATACTACCTGTCAAAATTTTGTTTACAGCCCTGGAGGATGATGAAAAGTTAGAGTTTGAAAGTATGTCAAAGGCAACAGCAGCCATAGGCAAAAAAAGTATTTCATCTATCACCCGCGTTTTAAGGAATGAAACAATTATCCCATACAACGGAAAACTTTGGACCGTAAGCAGAGTATAAACAAAATAAAAAAAATAAAAATCTCTTATTAAAAAAATAAGAAATTTAAAAGAAAACACTACAATAAACAATGACAACTACAAAAACTCCAGAAGAACTCAAAAAACTTTTCCAAATTCGAATGCAAGAAAGAACAGTTGCAAATAACAGACTCCAAACAATTCGAGAGGAAAATTCAACAACCCTCAAAGAACTCAAAGAAATAGGTAAAAAACTTGGCATCAAAGGTTCCTACAAACTAACAACAAAAACACTGTGCGAAAAAATGAACATCCCACTAGTCAAAAATGAAGTTTTTGAAAAGCACCACAGAAATGTAATTAGAAATCCAGTCAAAATAACATTTACCTCTGCAGATGGAGACAAATTGGAGTTTCCAAGCATTTACAAAGCTGGTCTAGGCTTAAACAAAAACCCAAGCTGCATCCCATTCTACATTAAAAAAAACAGGGAAGTTTTGTATGAAGGCAAATATTGGTCAGTAAGTCGTTAAATTTTGTTTAAAACCACATACATAAACAGGACTCTACACTGTTTTACAAGGTTTCATTTCCATTCTGTTGTAAACTTAGTCATTCTTTTCAAGATTCATATCAAACATAGGATATGAATTTTTTTATGAAGTTTTTTACAAAATTACTATTGCACTTATCCAAATAATGTTACCAAAAATTATCCCCCAAGCAAGTGCAGTCCATGGGGAAATATTGTCAATAAACTCTGCAACCTTTTCATCAACATAATTGATATTTTCATTAATTCTTGTTGTTTTGTCCATATTTATTTGAAGTTTTTTACAAAATTATTATAACACTCACCAAAAGAAAATTCAAAATAATAACTGCAACTACAAAAACAGTCCAAAGCAAGCCCTTGTTTACCATTCCAACAACCCTCTCATTAATTCTTGTTGTTTTGTTCATATTTTTTATTTAAAGATTTTTTTCATACTACATAATAAAGAGATGACAAAGTTTACTACAGACCCAAAATTATTAAAGATTCGCGAAAACGCGAGATTAAGGAAGCAAAAGCAGTTGCAACGGGACAAGGAAATGAAACCCTTCAATCCCGAAAGACTTGTCAAGCTTCAAGAAAAACAAAAGGCAAAGGAGTTAAAGAAGGAGCAGAAACTTATTAACCAACAAGATAGATTACAAGATGATCTAAAAAAATTCCAACAAAAAACATCAAAAAAATTACAGAAAAAGGAGGAGACAAAATGGGGAAGAGAGATCAGACAAGAAGAAGCAAGACAGGACAAATTAAAATGGGACAAGAAGTGGAAAGGAACTAACAAAAAACTTAAGAAAATTCGTCAGGTCCTGGGTAACAAACTAACGAAACATTTCAAAAGAAAAACAAAAATTAATAAGAAAATTCGTCAAACGGAGCCCATTATAATCAAAGATTTCGCAAATGGAAAGGCAGCTCTGTACGAACTCTCGGGACAAAACTACAAAGACCCAACAATATTTTTGGAACAAACAACACCAACAGTTGAAAAACTTATTAATGGGGTTGAGAACACCAAAAAGGTCAAAACAACATTAATTTGTAAGCTTGTTCATTATAACTATGTGGAAGGGATTGAAAATGTAGATATCTTTTACTTTACATCCAACATGAAAACAATGACAACCAAGGAGGATGTTATGGAACTTTACAAGAAGTCAAAAAGAGAGATGCTTGAAAATTTGTCATCTCATCAGAAAAAAGGTTCTGGATGGTCAGTAAGATCTGTTGAATCTTTGCACATATCCATAACAAAGTACAAACCTTTAAATGGTAAAAAATACCAACAACTACCAAAATTCATCAGAGACAAAAAAGCTATCATCAACCCACAAAATGTTAAAGATGACTATTGTTTTCTGTATGCTGTTGCCATTGCTGAAACTTTGGAAAAAGAGCCAAACACCAAAAACCTTGGTCGTCTTCCAATGTCAATCAAACTAATGGTGGAAGAGTATGATGTGGCTGGTCTAACATTTCCTGTAAAAATTAAGGATATTACAAAATTTGAAAATTTAAACAAAATGGGTGTCAATGTTTTAAGCTGGGATGATGAAATTAAAAAAGTTTACCAAATGCAAATTAGTAGGTCTGAACACAAAAAGAGGGTTAACTTATTTTGGTGGAATGATCATTTCAGTACCATCAAAGACAAAAGTAAACTACTAACAGACCAAAATGACAACCACCAACACAAAAAGTTCTTTTGCGACTTTTGTTTGAACCCCTTTGAAACAGAGGAGTCATTAATGGAACATGAAAGCAACCTAATTTGTCAATCCCATGATGCCCAGATCCAAGAATACCCAAAAGAAGGTGTCGATAATGTTATGGGATGGAGTTTAAAAGATTTTAAGAAAACTCAAGATGTCCCTTTCATCATTGTGGCCGACTTCGAGTGTATGCTGAAAACTTTAAAAACAAGAGACAACAACGAAGAAGAAAGTTATACCCAAAATTATCAAAAGCACATTCCAATCAGCTATGGTTTTAATATCATATGCTCTGACCCATCTGTATTTCCTGGTAAATATGTAAGCCATACAAAAAAGTATGATTTTGAAGATATTGGTCAAATGTTTGTAGAAAGCTTGGAAAAAGAAGCAAAAAAGATTTGGCACACATATCTCAAAGAACCCAAAAAAATTATTATGACAACAGAGGATGAAAACAACTTCCAAAATGCAACATCTTGTTATGTTTGTGGTGGTGTGTTTGTACAAAAAAAAATTAAAGATTTTGATCCAAGAAGTCTGTGGAAGTCAAACAAAAACACACCAAAATCCAAAGTTAGAGACCATGATCATTTAAATGGAAGATACAGAGGTGCGGCCCACAACGACTGCAATTACTCAATGTCAAGTGCAAGACATATCCCAGTTCTCTTCCATAATTTCAGTGGATATGATAGTCACTTACTTGTAAAATATTTAGGTATCTCAAATGGCCCCATTGGTTGTATAGCGAAAACTGAAGAGGAGTACATAAGTGTAAACAAGAAACTATGGATGGATGGAGGTTTAAAAAAAAATGCCAAGGGTGAGACAGTTAAAAAATGGGTGCCTTTAGAGTTGCGATTTTTGGACTCATTAAAATTTATGTCAAGTTCCTTGGCCACACTAACATCAAACTTACCAAATGACGAGTTTCATTACACCGAAAATGGTTTCAAAGACCATCCAAAAGAAGATGTTGATCTGTTGAAAAGGAAAGGAGTTTTTCCATATGAATTTCTAAACAACTCAAAAAAGTTGGACTGCAAAGAATATCCTCCACACAAAGAATTCCATTCAAGACTAACAGGTAAAAATGTTAGTGTAGAGGATTACAACCACGGTAAAAAAGTTTGGGACAAGTTTGGATGTAAAAGTTTAAAAGATTACATGGAACTTTACCTGAAAACTGATGTGTTGGGACTTTCAGACGTCATTCAAAGTTTCCGAAAAATGTGTAAAAAAACATACAAACTTGACCCCATGTGGTTCTACACATCTCCAGGATTGGCTTGGAATGCCTTGTTGAAAATGTCGGAACAAAAGTTGGAACTTTTAACAGATCCCAATATGTTTCTCATGATCGAAAAAGGAATTCGTGGTGGGATTTCTACCATTACCCACAGATATTCAGAGGCCAACAACAAGTACATGGAAGAACACGATCCAGAAAAAGAGAGTGTCTTCATACCATATTTGGACAAGAACAACTTATACGGGGTTCCAATGACATCACCACTACCTGTTAATGGATTTGAGTGGGTTCCAGAAGATGAACTCAAAGACTGGCAAAAATATTTGTCAACAGAAGGTGAGGGTTGCTTTTTAGAAGTCGATTTAAAATATCCAGAAGAACTTCATAATCTCCACAATGAAATGCCATTTGCAGCTGAGCGAATGATGGTTGACAAGGTTGAAAAGTTGGTTCCAAATTTGTATGACAAGGAAAAATATGTTGTCCAATATGAAGCCTTGAAACAAATGTTGGATCATGGTTTGGTCCTAACAAAAATTCATCGTGGAATTTCATTCAATGAAAAAGCCTGGATGAAAGATTACATCATGTTAAACACAAGGCTAAGAACAGCAGCCAAGAATGACTTTGAAAAGGATTTCTTTAAACTAATGAACAACAGTGTCTTTGGAAAGACAATGGAAAATGTTAGGAACAGGATTGATGTCAGACTGGTGTCATTTGATGATCAGCTTGAAAAATTAGCAAAAAAAACAACTTACAAAGGTAACACAATATTTACAGACAATCTGGCAGCAATCCACATGAGGAAAACCAGAGTAAAATTAAACAAACCCATCTATTTGGGTGCCGCAATATTGGACAAAAGTAAAATTTGTATGTATGACTTCAACTATAATTACATAAAACCCAAATATGGAGATCGATCAAAGTTGTTGTTTACAGACACAGACTCCTTGTGCTATGAGATTAAAACCAATGACTTCTTTAAAGATATTTTACCAGATGTTAAAACCACATTTGACACCTCTGACTTCCCAGAAAACCACCCAAGTGGTATCAAAAGAATGAACAAAAAGGTCCTTGGTATGATGAAGTCAGAGACTGGTTCTAAACAAATTTCAAAGTTTGTTGGTTTGCGACCAAAATCTTATGCCATCAAAATGGCAAAGGAAAAAAATCCGGTAACTGGGTTATGGGATGAAACAGAAGACAAAAAGTGCAAAGGGATAGCAAAGGCAGTCATCAACAACAACATCAAATTTGATGATTATGTAAGATGTTTAACCACAGGGGAAAATGAACTAAGAGGAATGAACACCTTTCGAAGTACCAAACATACCATCCACACCATCCATGTAAACAAAATAGCATTAAATTCAAAGGATGACAAAAGAATTATTATGGATGATGGAATTAGTACTTATGCCATTGGTCATTACAAAACTAGGTAAAATAAGTCAAGATTTGTATCCAAATTAAGGATACAAATTTTGGAAAAGGGGTTCAGGGCTTGTTCAGTTTAAACCGTATGGAATGACTTTGACAATGGGTTATCGCTTCGCTTTCTATGCTAAAAGTTTTTGGACATTTGGTGCAAGCATGGATGGTTTTGTTTTTGGAAATTTTAAATTCTTTTTCGTGGTTAACCTTTTGGTGTAGTGTTAGTGCTGTTTCTGTGTTCAGCTCTTTTTGACAAATCATACAAACATGGAAAACTTTTTGATAGCGGGATGTTACATATTTAGTTTTTTTACACATCTTTATTTTTTTTAAAAATTTAAAACTTAAACAAAACAATTTAACAAAACCCCCACCAACCCCAAAAAGTCCCAAAAACTTGGCAGCCATTTTAAAAAATATTTTAGAACCGGAAGTCAAAAATGAGCCAGGATCGGAAGCCAAAAAAAACCCAGAATCCTTTGCAAACCCCAATCCCAAAAACTTGGCAACCACCCCGGAAATTTTAAGGAAACCGGAAATGACGTCATCTTCAAAAACTTGGCAACCACCCCGGAAATTTTGGGGAAACCGGAAATGACGTCATGGTAAACATTTGGCAACCATTTTGGAAATTTTGGGGAAAGATTTTAATTCCTTTTACCAGCATGAGTCAGGATCGGCCTTTATACACTACTAATGTATAAGGCAATAACTGGTTAACAATACAACAGAAATCTCCGATCTTTTAAACCTGAGAAAATACAAAGTTGAACTATATTATCACCAAAAAGGTTTGAAATCCAAAGGTAAATTTGTGAAGAAATAACAGCGCGCTTCCGAGGTATTTTAGCTCTCATTTCCGCTCTGATCTCAGCCAATTCAGACAAAAGTCAAAATATATGCTGAAACTCGAGAAAAAATTATCAAAGAATAAATGACTTCCGGTTTCGTAAAATGTAAACAAGTTAAAAACATCGTCTAACTTTGAGCCCTTCGTGCGCTTACAAAATACATTTGCAGCAAAGTTTCGTTTAAGAATACTGAACTTTTACTATTATATTACGGTAAAAGAGTAGTGAAATAGCTAAGCTAAGTTGCACTTTGGATAATTTTTATTTCGAGAAATATGACTAACCAAGTGTCGTCGGCATATTAAAATAGTCAGTCAAATGAATGAGGCAATAACTGGTAAAAAATAAAATAGAATTCTCCGATCTTTTAAACCTAATAAAATACAAGGTTGAACTATATTATCACCAAAAAAGTTTTAAAATCTAAACGTAAATTTGTGAAGAAATAACAGCGCGCTTCCGAGGTATTTTAGCTCTCATTTCCGCTCTGATCTCAGCCAATTCAGACAAAAGTCAAAATATATGCTGAAACTCGAGAAAAAATTATCGAAGGATTATTCTGATAGCGGTTTAATAATAAGTGGGATAAAGGTAAGTAATGGTTAAAAAATGAAGGAAATCTATTTTTTGTTCCAAAATCACTGGTCGGTTTTTACAGAGACAGCCTCTTAAGCATCAAAAAGGAGTTAAGGCGGCCAACTAACACTTACAGCAATATTATTAGACATTATAGTAATATTATTAATCGTTTACTTAAAAATAATTACCTATAGTAATACTATGGGTGAGAAAATTCTTAAGACTACATTTGAGGGGGAAAATTTGTCAGCGATGTTAGACAATAATGAGTCAGCGTGGTTTAAGGGGACTGAGGTCGCCACTGCTCTTGGTTATAAATTTCCAAAATCTGCTATTAGTAAAAACGTTATGCCAAATGAGAAAAAGTACATCATGGAGCTAAGTTGTCAAAACGGCAACCCAGGTCAAAGTCGCCAGGTGGTGTACATTAATGAACCTGGGCTATACAGACTAATATTTTCAAGTAAGCTCATATCCGCCGAGAGGTTTCAGACATAATTCACTAAGGTCCTACCAAATCTCAGAAAGGCGTTACAGCTGGACAGACGGATTTTATTTAATGAGACCGACCTGCACTATATAATATTATTAAGTTCACTAAGCTGCACTATGAGGGGCTAAACGTTTTACCAGCCCTAGGAGAGTATCAGAACACCTCCCAGAAAAGAATGGATGCATGGTGTAAAGGGTACACTGGTGGCCAACCTGACATTATCATCCCCCTCACTACCAGGAAATATAATGGATTGGCGATTGAGTTGAAAAATCCCAATGGTGGGGGTAAAGTGTCACCCAAGCAAAAAGAGTGGCACAACTACCTGAGAGAGAGTGGCTATCTTGTAGTTGTCGGTGATAATTACAGAGAAGTCACTAAGATAATCTCCTACTATATTGATAAGACTAGGCTATCCTGCCAACCATGTAAAAATATTACAAATACCAAGGCGCCCTTATTCGTCATAAACATTTGTACCATAGTTTGTCTATGTAACACCTTGCCACTTTTATTGGTATACATCACAGTCAGTCAGCCAATACAAATAGTACGGGCACTGACAGTCGACATCCCAGCCCAACTCCTTATAGAGGCCGAATAGCATATCGTCAAACTTCTTCTTAGTGTTCCCAGGTCTGATGTCATTAACTTCCTTCAACAATGGGATTCCCCGTCTGCTGGCTAGGCATATCATATAATAACCATACTTGCTGACATTTTTCTTTATTAGATCTTTCTTCATTAGTAAATTAACTACTAGTATAAAGTCACACACTAAGGGTTCTATGTACTGATATTTAACAACAGTGAATAGCCTTTTAGCCAGCCATTTGTGTCTCTTATGCTGTGACTTTTTTTTCCACCAGCTGTTGGGATCATACTCATGGACAAAATAAGCACCTGCCACAAGACCACACCTAGTACATGTGAGACCAGCTTGTCCCTCTACTATATATCCACCACAGTCTTTACAGTCCATACTATACTAGGGGGTTATTTCTACTGCAGAATATATGTTGGTCATAAAACCCCAATTAGCTTATGCGCTAGGAATCCGCCACAATATCTTCATTAGCACCACTTAACTCTAGCCTTAACTGCTGCAGTTCATCTTTATGTTTTATTTCCTTTTCATAAAATAGTTCCCTACTCTTACTAAGTGATTCTAATGCTTTGTTATGTCTCTTCATCTCATCCTCATATCCGCTATGGTTTATTTTGCTAAAGAGGAACCCTGCGCCTGCGAATGATATAGCAGCGAAGGTTGTCTGAATAACTCCACCTACTAATGCTGTTGCCATACACTCAGGTAGATTTAAATGGGTCTTCTGGTATGTACTTCTTATCCTGTAGGTAATTAACTAGGTAACTACTGGTCGCTACAGCAACAGCTAATTTAGCAGTACCCTTCAATGACTCTGGTGTGCTAAGTGATTCCCCTATTGCTTTCTTACTTGCCATAGAAATACCAACCGCTCCTAATGTGATCAGTAGAGATTCGTAAATTCCTTTCATAACTTTCTTCTCCATATAGTTGACCATATATTATATTAGTCTAGGCTTTCTAGGTTTGGCTCAGGTGGTACTACTGCAGCTGGTTTGTCTTGGACTGGTTTGGGTGTCTCCACTGTAGAGTAGGTTTTATATGTGTAGTACAAACTACATATAGCCACAACTAAACCCGCTACTCCAACAGCACTGTATTTAATTAGTACACCACTTTCCTCCTTTACTATCTTCTTTTTTCTTTCTCTAGCCGCTTTTGATAGGGCTGCTAGTTTTTTACCTGCTTCCACCCGCTTAGGATCTTTGGGTTTTACTTCACTAGTGATTTTTGGTGAATCTACTGGTGGTGTATTGCTCATCATACTATAACCTATATAATATTCTGTAGATAGATTATAGATTAACTGTAGATAGATTATAGATTAACTGTAGATAGATTAAAGATTAACTGTAGATAGATTATAGATTAACTGTAGATAGATTATAGATTAACTGTAGATAGATTATAGATTAACTGTAGATGTACACTGCATAAAATCCTTGAGTAAATTAACTCAAAAAATTGAGTAAAACCATGCACCCACAGTGACTCCAAATAGTGAGTAAAATTGACTCAATAGTTTGAGTAAAATACTGTTTTACTCAAACATTTGAGTCAATTTTATTATACGAAAAAATTGAGTAAAATGATCATTTTACTCAAACGTTTGAGTAAAATTACTCAAAATTTGAGTAAAATTGACTCAAAGAAAATGCACCCACAGTGACCCAAATTATTGAGTAAAATGATTACTTACTCAAAATTTTGAGTAAATTTACTCAGGTTTTGAGTACAATTGACTCGCGCTGAATATGTGATAACAGTGGCCTAAAACCCTGAGGAAAATAAACATTTTACTCAAACTGCGAGTAAATTGACTCAAAGATTATGCAAACTTCACTCTAAATCAGTGAAAATATTGATTAATACTTTCTAAAACTGACAAAAACATATGGAAATGTTAAACAAAATATCCACTTGAAAAGTTTGCAAAATTATATATTGAATAAAAATTAATGGCTAGAATAGATAAAGATACAGAGGTCTATGATTTTTAGATATTTCAGTATAACTGCCCAGCTCAAAATTTTTAAATGTAATGCCATAATGAAAGGAAACCATCAGTTTCTTTTCATCGTTGTCAGGCATTACATTTTTAAATTTTGAGGTGGGCTCTTATATTTATTCTGCGATTACAGTTTTCACCCAGTAAATCACTTGCTACGATTTCAGTCTATGTATTCATGCAGGTATAGTATAGTATTTACATTATTAACAAAATGAATAATGGAAACAGGTAACTTTCTTGCATCCTGACAGTATATTTAAAATGCATTTCTGCATATAAAAAAAAATATTTAAAGAGTTTGGATATTCAAACATAAAAACATAATACATAGCCAAAAGTCCAAGGCACGCTTCGACTATTCCACCACTGATGGAAAACAGCATCTGATGATCTGCAACAATGCTTATGGCATCTGGTGACTCAATAGTGCCAGTGACCGCAATTTTGATGCTAGTATTTTTGCTAACTCTGGCCTGAAATTTGTTGGCAACACTATCTTTGATGGCCACAGCTTCTTGGCATTTGAAACAACAACTTGGGGTCCAATTGGACTGGAAATTTCCCTAAAAATATTCAAAATAACAGACCTTACATGTATGTATTGTTTCAAAATACATAGGTACATGTAAAGTTGGTAAACTTATGCAGTACACTACATCACACTACTGTTATATCTAAAATGTGTTTCACATGTGTGTTTATACTGTACATTTAGTTACATATGTGAAGATGTGTGACGTAGCCTATTGAGCTGTGACGTAAGAGCACATGTTGTTGTAGTCGGTAGATGAGTTTCGAAGTTGTAGTGTGACAGTGATATATTGGTAGATTCAAGGTGATTGTGATAGCGAGTGTATAATAAAGTTAAACTGAGTATTAAAATAAAGTAAAGAGGTCCCGTGTGCTTCGTTACATTTTTGGAGGTCCCACCGAGATCGATGGACGACAAATGTTGAATGGACAACGAGATAATGGCGGAAGAAGAAGGAGCTGTTCAAGTTGACGGAAATAAAATATCCTATTCGTTGTTTAGAAGACCCGACAAGTTTAAAATTGGTGAAGATTTTGACTTATTTGTAAAGAAGTACGACTTGTATTTCGAAGCGGTTGAGCTTAAAGATGAGAAGAAACAAAGGCTTGCGTTGTTGTTCAATCTTAGCGAAGACGCCTTTCGTCTAGCGGAATCGGTTGAGTTTACTGAAGGAGTTGACGCGTATAAAAACTGGATTAAGCAGCTGAAATCATTGTTTGAAAGAAACCAGACGCCGACCGAGAAGAGATATAATTTTCACCGCCGTGAACAAGAGCCAGGTGAGTCAGTTAACTCCTATGCTTTGTCGCTGAGAGAAGCTGGAGCAAAATGTGGTTTTCGTGGTGATGAGTACTCCAGTAGATTAGTTGATCAGTTTATTCTTGGACTGAGAGATCGTGCTACGCAGAGTAAACTATTGCAAGAACCACCGAACACTTTGGATGAGGCTTTGTTGATTGCAAGGAGATTTGAAGCGGCGAATGCCACTATGCAAACTTTAGCGGCAGAAGCATCAGGAACGCAGAAACAGAGTCAGAGAACGACCATTGGAGCCGTAAATTCAACTCCTGCAGCGATAACATGTTATGCGTGCAATGGATTTGGACATGTCGCTAAACAGTGCCCGACCGCCAGCAGTTTTAGACAACAAAACACTTTACCGTCGCCAAGAGTATGTTTTCAGTGCCACCAGCCTGGACATTTGGCCCGTAACTGCTTTCTTTCGAATTATCGACAAGATATGGATGTACCTAATGATCAAGGTAAGAATTTTTCGAATAGACCGTCCCCAGTTTGTTATCGCTGTGGCGTGAAAGGTCATATTGCAAAATTTTGTCGTGCGCAATTGGAAGACAAAGAGACCTTAGAGACGGTGCAAAGTCAAGGTCAGTGTGTGAACACTAAACAAAACCAAAGGCAAACCAAAACCGATTATAAGGTCAGGTTATCAACGATTTCGCCAGCGAAGAAAAGAAAAACCCTCATGGTTGAAGCTCAGATATATGGGAAATTAAAACTTTGTATTGTTGACACTGGTGCTTCGATTTCACTGATTAGCCAGGATGAATGGCAATCATTGAAACCAGGCAAGGCCTCGTTGTCGCCATCTGATATTGTTGCTGAAGCTGCAAACAATTCCCCAATTGGTATTTTGGGCAAGACAACCCTAGATGTTGATGTTAACAATGGACAGAAGTCTAGTCATGAGTTCTATGTTGCCAACGAGATGATATCTGAGATTATTTTAGGCCTGGATTGGCTAATGAATAACAAAGTCCTTGTTGACCTTTCCAGACTGGTGTTGACATTTCCAGATTTGACAACTAAATCCTTATCCATATTCGACTCAAGTGTGTCAGATCCCTTAGCTGTTGTTTTAGATGAAGACATAGAAGTCCCAGCGAAGCATGAAGTATTTCAAATAGCCCGAATAAGAAATCCAACCATTGCTGAATGTGTTTTGGAGCCTAACATGGGATTGACAGGAAGAGGTGTTCTCGTTGCCCGAGTTGTTGTTCAGCCAAAAGAACAAAGAGTACCGATCCAGATAATAAATCCTGGGGCACAGCCAGTTAAACTGTACAAAGGGATGAAAGTAGGAAGCCTACAACAAGTTGACGATGTTGAGATGGAAGATTCCATTTTTGAGTCAAAAGATAACAGTCGTACCAGCCAGAATGAAATCAGTTTTGAACTTGATCATCTGCAACCAGAAGAGAAGACAAGAATGGAACATTTGTTGAACAATCATCGAGATATCTTTGCTACAAGTTCAGAAGGGTTTGGCTTAACCTCATTGGCAGAACACAAGATCGAAACTCACGATGCAACTCCAATAAAGCAGTTACCCCGACGTTTACCACATGCACTTCGACCTGTTGTAGAAGAGCAAGTGAATGAAATGCTGGAGAAGAAAGTGATAAAGCCAAGTAATTCACCCTGGTCCAGCCCCATAGTCATGGTGCGAAAGAAAGATGGGACGTGGCGCTTTTGCATCGACTTTCGAAAGCTGAATGAAGTCACAGTGAAAGATGCTTTTCCTCTGCCTCAAATTGCTGACTTGGTCGACACATTATCTGGACACAGATATTTTTCAACACTGGATTTAGCATCGGGATATTGGCAGGTTCCTGTGGAAGAATCCAGTCAAGAGAAAACAGCCTTTGTAATCCCAGGAGGTGGTCATTATGATTTCCTGCGCATGCCTTTTGGGTTGACAAATGCAGTACCTACGTTTCAGCGGCTTATGTTAGCAGTCCTAGAAGGTCTCCTGCCCCTCAAGTGCCTCGTATACCTAGATGATGTCCTAGTCATTGGTCGGTCATTTGAGCAGCATTTGGAAAATTTGAAAGCAGTTCTGGAAGCCATCAGCAAAGCCGGACTGAAATTGAAACTTTCGAAATGCCATTTTGGACAATCAAGTGTAGATTTCCTTGGTTTTACTATTTCAGCTTCAGGCCTCGCTCCAGATCCCAAGAAAGTGGAAGCTATTAGCAGATATCCAGCACCGAAAGATCTCACGGAGTTAAGGCGTTTCTTGGGTATGGCGTCATATTATCGCCGTTTTATCTCTGGTTTTAGTGACATTGCAAGTCCACTGAACCGTCTTACACAGAAAGATGTACCATTTGTCTGGGACAAGAACTGTGAAATCGCGTTCGAAACCCTGAAAGAGCAGCTTATTTCATCTCCTGTCCTGAGATTCCCTGAGTTACAAGGGGATTATATTCTATATACGGATGCAAGTGATGTGGGAGTGGGAGCAGTATTGGCCCAAAAGAATGAAAGTGGAGAAGAAGGAGTCATTTCTTATGCATCAAAAGCATTCTCGAGTTCAGAGAAAAACTGGACAACAACTGAGAAAGAAGCATATGCTATTGTCTGGGCCCTGCAGTATTTCCATCCATATGTCTATGGGAGAAAGGTGACCATATTTACAGATCACAAAGCTTTGAAGTGGCTGAGAGACATCAAATATCCGAATGGGAAGCTGGCACGCTGGATTCTGAAGCTGGAAGAGTATGATTATTCCATAGAGCATACACCAGGTAGTATGATGCAACATGCAGATGCACTTTCCCGTGCTCCAGTTAACAGTATTCAAGTTTCAACATTGTCATGGAAGGAGTTTGAAGAAATTCAAAACCTGGATGAAGATATTCAACTGGTGAGGAGCTGGGTATTGAATGGTTCCAGACCAGATCAGAAACCGGAGGATGCCAGTGAGCTGGTGAAAACATTGTACAATGTATTTGAGTCCTTAGTGATGGAAAACAGTGTTCTTTGCAGGAAATGGATCAATGGAACAGGTAAAGAAACCTTTCAAATTGTTTTGCCTAAATTTGCATCAGCTACAATTTTGAAAGAAGCCCATCAACAAGTTGGTCATCTTGGAGTGGCAAAAACTTTTGACATGATTCAGAGAAGATTCTATTGGCCAGGATTTTTCAAAGCTGTGGAAACATTCTGTAAAAACTGTGAAGTTTGTGCCCGAAACAAAGTTGTACCAAGACCTCGAAGCCCCTTGAAGCCAATTGATGTTGTACCAGTTCCTTTTTACATGATAGGAGTAGATCTTGTTGGTCCTTTAAAGACAACCCGTCAAGGAAACAAGTACATCCTTTCCATTATTGATTACTACACAAAGTATGCCGAAGCAATAGCTCTTCCTAATCAAGAGGCTGAGACGGTAGTTCGAGCTCTGGAACAAGTCTTTGCAAGGCATGGAATGCCTTCCGTTTTGCTCACGGATCAAGGAAGAAATTTCGAGTCTCATTTGGTCGCAAGTATGTGTCAGTTGTTCGGAATAGAGAAGAGGAGGACAACAGCATATCATCCACAAACAGATGGACTTTGTGAGCGATTTAATGGAATTTTGAAGTCACTCCTGCGAATGAGAGTTAATAAAGACAAGGATGATTGGGACGAGCAACTACCTCATGCCTTGTTAGTATACAGAGTAAGCAAGCAATCTTCTACAGGAGTGACACCATTTGAAATGCTGTATGGGAGAGATGCCAGATTGCCATTGGGAGTGGAGAAAGAAGAATTAGCTGCGAGACCAACCCATGGACCAGCCAGGTACCTCGACGATTTAAAGAAGCGACAGAGTACCCTGCGAAAGATTGTAAAGAAGAGAATCAAGCAGGCCCAACAGAAGCAGAAGCGTAGTTATGATTTAAGGCACCGTGCACAAAGTAGCAAAGGTTTCAACGTTGGAGATACAGTGCTCCTTAAGAATTTTAGAGCAAGAGGATTGGATGAGAAGTACATTGGTCCATATCTAGTTATTGATGTCCACGAGAGTAGCTGCGAGATAGAGTCATTGGCCAACAAGGAGAGAAAGACTGTGCATTCAAATAATTTGAAACGATTTACAATCGACTATGACCTAGATGAAGTTTGCGAAGAAAGTGAGGATACAGTGAGTTCCGAATCAGACATTGATGAATCCGAATTTGAACTTGAGATTCCTGAACAACGCCCAAATGTGGAAAGGAATGATGAGCAAGCAGTTAACGTGCATGTACCATATAACCTGAGACGCAACCGAAGACAGCCAGATCGTTATGGACTACCTGTTATGAATTACTGAACAGCTAAGTTAAACATTTTAAGTTTGAACTAACATTATAGCTTTTGATCTGTTAAAGTATCTATGTGTTGGGTTAAGCATTCATTTTGTTTTGTTTTAGTTCACAGATTATGTCTATTTTAGGTGGGGGGAGTGTGAAGATGTGTGACGTAGCCTATTGAGCTGTGACGTAAGAGCACATGTTGTTGTAGTCGGTAGATGAGTTTCGAAGTTGTAGTGTGACAGTGATATATTGGTAGATTCAAGGTGATTGTGATAGCGAGTGTATAATAAAGTTAAACTGAGTATTAAAATAAAGTAAAGAGGTCCCGTGTGCTTCGTTACACATATTTAAATATATAAAATTAGTCTTATAAATAAAAAATATCTCGTGTTTACTTAGCAGTCTGATGTAGTTTTGAGTTCACTAGACGAATATTTTACACCTTCTATAAAAATTCAACTTATCCACTAAATGATGACAGCTTTCTAAAATTGTCTACAAGACTTGTCAATTGCAGTGGTGCATCTGGTTGAAAAATCTTCCAAGCACTTCTTTGCAATTTCCTTAATTGGTTTATATTTACAAAATCTGTATATATTTGCAAAAACAATGCCAACATAGTATACTGTACATCATGTTTATTTCAAAACATATTAGCAATTGTGGATTACTATAAATTTATGTATCTCCTCTTTAACGGGTGGCTTGCATAAGCATGCCACCCAAAAGAGGTGCCGATACAAGGTGGCCATAAGCCACCCTCTCGCCAACAGAATTAACTGCAACAACATAAATGTATAGGGCAAGCCACTAGCCAATAACACTTTCTTAGACCTAACTTTTAGATTTGTTAATAGTCGATACTATAATTATTGTGCCAAGTGCTGAAAAAGAATTGTTTATTTCAAAATATATTAGCAATTGTGGATTACTATAAATTTATGTATCTCCTCTTCAACGGGCGGCTTGCAGAAGCATGCCACCCAAAAGAGGTGCCGATACAAGACGGCCATAGGCCACCCTCTCGCCAACAGAATTAACTGCAACAACATAAATGTATAGGGCAAGCCACTAGCCAATAACACTTTCTTAGACCTAACTTTTAGATTTGTTAATAGTCAATACTATAATTGTTGTGCCAAGTACTGAAAAAGAATTGTTTATTTCAAAATATATTAGCAATTGTGGATTACTATAAATTTATGTATCTCCTCTTCAACAGGCGGCTTGCATAAGCATGCCACCCAAAAGAGGTGCCGATACAAGGCGGCCATAGGCCACCCTCCCGCCAACAGAATTAACTGCAACAACATAAATGTATAGGGCAAGCCACTAGCCAATAACACTTTCTTAGACCTAACTTTTAGATTTGTTAATAGTCAATAGTATAATTATTGTGCCAAGTACTGAAAAATAATTGTTTATTTCAAAATATATTAGCAATTGTGGATTACTATAAATTTATGTATCTCCTCTTCAACGGGCGGCTTGCATAAGCATGCCACCCAAAAGAGGTGCCGATACAAGGCGGCCATAAGCCACCCTCTCGCCAACAGAATTAACTGCAACAACATAAATGTATAGGGCAAGCCACTAGCCAATAACACTTTCTTAGACCTAACTTTTAGATTTGTTAATAGTCAATACTATAATTATTGTGCCAAGTACTGAAAAAGAATTGTTTATTTCAAAATATATTAGCAATTGTGGATTACTATAAATTTATGTATCTCCTCTTCAACGGGCGGCTTGCAGAAGCATGCCACCCAAAAGAGGTGCCGATACAAGGCGGCCATAGGCCACCCTCTCGCCAACAGAATTAACTGCAACAACATAAATGTATAGGGCAAGCCACTAGCCAATAACACTTTCTTAGACCTAACTTTTAGATTTGTTAATAGTCAATACTATAATTATTGTGCCAAGTGCTGAAAAAGAATTGTTTATTTCAAAATATATTAGCAATTGTGGATTACTATAAATTTATGTATCTCCTCTTCAACGGGCGGCTTGCATAAGCATGCCACCCAAAAGAGGTGCCGATACAAGGCGGCCATAAGCCACCCTCTCGCCAACAGAATTAACTGCAACAACATAAATGTATAGGGCAAGCCACTAGCCAATAACAATTTCTTAGGCCTGAACGTTTAAATTTGTTAATAGTCAATTTGTTTTATATTTTTAGAAGTTTCTACAGTAGCTACATAGGGTTATGTGAATATAAAAGTATATTTAATGAACTACAAATATATAATATTTAGAAAAATTAATTGTTCACTGAAGACAGCAAAAGTTTCTTATTTCTTATTAATAAGTTGAGATACAAACCTGACTTCATCATTGATCTGGACAACCATAGCCTCACTGACACATGAGTCTATACCAGGTTTATAGGCTCATCCACGTGTAGATGTGGTATACATTTCCACTGGTACTGCATCCATCATCCTCTTCAATGCAATTTACAGGTGGTATATCTTTAACTTTGTTTTTCATATCGTCGAGGAGTTTCATGAATTTCATCCTGTCTCCAATGATGGGAATTAGAAGCTCCAGTGCCCTCTCAGTCAAGACTTCCAATGCACATCCATCAATCTTATTCTCTATTTTCGTATAAAATTAACAAAATAATTTTCAGTGAAACATATTGCTAATGTTTTGACAATTGACGCACACAAAAAGTAAGAAATCTTGGGAGGGGGGAGGGTAAAAAAAAATTTGGGGCACGATTTTTTATTAGTTTTTTTGACGTTTTTTCCCTCTGGATCATTGGCTGAAGGAATTTTTATTCAGTCATCCCCCCTTTTTTTTTTGGGGGGGGAGGGGATTGTTACCCCTTCCCAAGTTTCTAATGGTCGACCCCTATTATAAAATAAGAAAGTCGTATAATTACACATTCATTTCAACCACGGATTAAACATTTAGAAAAAAAATACTGACGATTTGAGCTTTTTTCTTTATCGAAGTATAATCTCATTAATCTGTATAGTTCTCGTTTAATACTGATTTGAATCAGACTGAACGTGTATATCTAAGCATGTTTACAGTATGTAGATTCTGACAAATATCGCCTTTAAATTGTAATTAATTCTTTGAAAGGACTGATCACTGATGTCAACGATGATGCATCTTTCAGACGAGAAACATCAGTATGAATTAATTTGCCACGCCATTTCAGGTTTCTTACCAACCTTTTTGTGCTGATTGTTGAAAAGATCCGACAAGCACTAAACTCACAATAAACGGTATTGCGCACGCTTTATGTCAATGTCGGATCTATCGCCATCGAACCTATGGCGAATGTTTTAACTCTGATGTCTGATGAAGGGTTCTGCTCGAAGCGTTTCGCTCCAAAATTATCGGCCGTTTAAAACACTTTTGGTCTGCTGTTTCTCAAACATTTCCCAGCACACTACTTTCTTACAAGCTAATAAAATCGCCATGTGATCAAGGCGCAATTTCCTCAAGCAGGTATATACGCTGGGTTCATGGCCTGTAGATAATTTGATGGTAAATAACTGTATTTAAAGCGCGGTACGATATATAGAAAAGCTTAAAAGAGTATAAAAATACGGCAGTGACGGCGCATTAGGAGGCGCGTATAATATAAAGCGAACTTTGACACGCGGTTGATCTCGACTCCATGCGCTTCTCCTATTGAGCAAAGATGCTCCTTTCAGTTATAGATTTGATTGTAGGATTTTGGGAAAAGATAATTTAAACTGTTCGACTGATACAATGAAGTCAAAAAAGCGAAAAACTAATCGACAGAACTACCAAGTTTGTGCACGTGATGTTGTCAATGACCTACCTTCAAATTTCTGGCAATAGTCTTGAAATCCATTGTCCGTCAACCATTCTTTAACTTCTTGAAGTGTTTTCGCCATTTCGATAATCCAATACGATTATTCCAACGCCAATAAAGAACTAGAATGCTACCGACAACTGCGACAAGACTAGTTCGACTGGAACTGAAGAAAGCTAGCTAGGTATGAAGGTCTGTCACAGATTCTCAATTGTGGTTTTGTAAAATTTGCCGCCTATGATATGATTGGTTGCCGTGCCATAGTGAAGCGTCAGTAACGTCATCATACTGTCAAGTCTTCATCGCCCACCTGCTTGTTACCTAGATCGGGTGACTGGTCACAGTGGCAGGTCTATTTGATCTTCGCTGGCTGTGGCACGCAGTGAATCTGTCTGTTTTGTTACAGGGGTTATATAGACGATCCAACAAAAGCCAAATTTAATTTTTTTGGTAATTTGCACGTTTCGTTTGATACTTCTATGAACAAAAATTATTAACGTCCTTTTGACGTATATTTATCCTCGAATTTTGTTTCACTCGAGGTATAATTGATTTGTAGTTTTAATAACAATAATCTTTACTTATTTATGTGAGTAAAATAGAATATATATCATAATGGCGATTAATGTTACTTCATATATTTGAGTTAAATTACTATTCCCGACTTTTCACTCAGATTATTGAGTATAATTTTACTCAAACTATTGAGTAGAGACAACCCAAGCATTTGAGTAAAAAGCCTTACTCACTCTTTGAGTAATGTTCCTCCGTTTACTCAGGCCTTGAGTAATGTAATTTTAATTTACTCTGACCTTGAGTAAATTGTATTCAATTTACTCACAGCATGAGTAAAACGTCTTGCTCAAAATTAGCTTTACTCAGTGTTTGAGTAAAACTGGCATCTTACTCAAAGAAATGCGTAATTTTACTCACTGTTGCTTTACTCAGCTATTTGAGTAAAGTGAAAGTGATAACTTACTCAGTACCAGAGTTATTTCACTCAAGTCTTTGAGTAAAATTACTCATGCTTACATATGACTCAAAATATTGAGTAAACTTTTACTCAAACGATTGAGTAGATATACTCAAGCGCAAGAGTAAATACCTTTACTCAGCCTTTTGCGTTAATTTACTCAATGTCTTGGGTAAAACCCCCAGCTTACTCAAAAATTGAGTAATTTTACTCGTAAATTGAGTAATTTTACTCAAAAGCAAAAATGCTTTTTTTGCAGTGTATTCTAGATTAACTGTAGATAGATTATAGATTAACTGTAGATAGATTATAGATTAACTGTAGATAGCCTAGTGGATTTCAGCGCCATACACTCAGGTAGACCACTCCGCCCACTATAATTACGGTCAAGTATTTTCCAGTAAAAATAACTGTCTTTCCACCAACTTTTTTCTATGGTAGTCCATGGTATGACTTTCTCAGCTGGATGTTCCTCTTCCTGTTGCTCACCCATTGGTTTCATTTCCTCCCCCATGACCTTCCACATATTTCCTCCAGTACTTTTTACTTATACCATTAATGGGGCAAGCGTCTGATCCGGCGACTATCCCATCAATTAAATTTATGTCGCTGGTTAATGCGTCGTGGTTGTAGTCCTCCACCCCTTGTATTATATGGGTTATTTTGTCAGTCATTCCCCTGTAGAGTTTCTACGCCTCTTTACAACCGTTTACCCTCTCTGCTATAGAGCTCTTCTGTAGAAATGCCTGTAAGACTAATCCCAGCCCAGACAAAACAGCAATGGGTATAGGGTTGAGGGTTATGGAGCCAACTATCACTCCAGAGGCGTTAAGCGTCACTGATCCCATTGTTACACCTAGATGGATATTTCTCTCTTTTCGATATAACATCCTGTAACACTGATATCCCTCAGATTATTCAACAAGGATAGATCATCCTCACTTAGGGAGTGGGAGACATAAGTAATTGTTTTTCTCCTGGTGTTCATACACTACGGCAGATCACATCCCCAGATTAAAGCTTTTCATAAACAGCAACTGATAGATTACTTTCATTACCAGTTGTTAAACATGTAATCGTCAAGTGAAGATAACCGACAGCTACATCTTTCGACTGTAAGGCAGGATACTTAGACAAATCGAAATCATGATTAACAGGCACGCTCCAGTGGCCGTTATAAAACTGTAGACCTTTACCATACGTTAATGTGCCGAGTATTTCCGACCCATATATTGTGTCATTGCTAACAAAGTATAAACGGTACGTAACTTTCACACCAGCAGGGAAACTACTAAGGGCGCCATCATTATCAAAAGTGTGGATAAGTACTCTTATCATAGTTTTGGCCTTATTAATATTTATAGACTCTATAGAGTAACTATCAATTTTAGTTTTAGGATCCCCACCTGCAGCTGCATATCCCCAGCTGACGCCTTTGACAAACCTGTAGCGGAATGGGTGGACATTATAGTTGCTCTCTAGGTATTGCTTACTTATGGCGTCTGCTTGGTTAACAGCTGCTGGTATACCTGTAAGACTACTCTATCCCATATCAAGCGGACCAGTCATCTACCCTCCATTTAATGGGAGTTGGTTTTCATAACCGTAATATAAGCAAATATACTATAAGGCATATCTGCTTAGGAAAGATCCACATAGAAGTCCTCCCACTAGTATGAAGGTATTGGCGGTTTGGACTGGTATAGGACTGCTGTGGGGCTTAACTACTTTTTGATCGGCCAAACTCTCAAGATGTGGCTTCACTACTTCAGCATGCACTTTCTTAGGAATTAGATGTGGCATGTATGAATTGGTAATTTTTTCTTCACTACTTCAGTATGCACGGTTAGATGTGGTACTGATTCAGGGGTTGGCACATGCCTTGTAGTAGGCCTGTTAAGATGCCAATTTTATGCAAATCCTTCAAATCATGATCACAAGCGGAGACTTGGCACAATGATAGATTAATATGTCAGGAATATGGAATGGAAGGGTTGCCCAAAATTTGAGCAGGGAAAAGTGCTCATTTCGGACGTCAAAATGTCCGACATGAGCGATTTCTGATATATGACAAATACATCACCTAATTGACGATTTTAAAGCAAAATTCAGCCTTATACGAATCCACAATAACTGAGTTATTCAGACTATCTGTTATACGTTCTGAATAGCAAAAAAAATTCACGAGAATACATCAAAATAACATGTAGACAACATATATGTGCAGCAGTGCGACCTTTGATACTTCGAACAACGTTAAAATTTCACTCTGATATGTGAAATCCATCATCCAATTCCACCAAAATAAATTACTTAACTCACCTTGTGATTGTTAAAATACAATTTCTCTATCTTTTCCGCGTTTATATGGTATTTCTAGTGCTGTGTAAATGTTTTAAACCGACAGCCATGATGAAAGATGCAAGCGCCATTTTGAATATTAAGTGTTTGAAGTTGCGTTTACTCCCATGAGTCCCTGATTGCTCCCTAAATCCCTCTATGGCCAAAATATCGACTTTTTGAAATTGTTTCAGATTTTTTACAGTTCTTTATATATATAGTCTTATAAATTGAAACTCATATTCTCGTATGATGTAAAGTTGCAAGGTAATGTATATATTATAATGTCTAAGTTTTCAGTTTGTTTGTAGTTAAGCTGTCTTTTGCACCTTTGCTAAACTTTTTAAAACTTTTTTGTAATTTAATTACTAACTTGTCCAAATATATTCAATAGTTCAAAATTTTTCTTTTATTAATTTTTATGGTTTTACTGCTCTTTTTTTGTAATTCGTTTTAATATTTTTATGCATAAATTTAGGACTTGGGTGGCACTTATTTACTCATTTTAATTTATTGTTTTGAAACATTTTCCTTTTTTATTGCAATCGATAAATAGATAAATGGATTGGAGTATATGCGCTCTGTGTCAACGTGATGGGCAGAATCTCGTTGTACCATCTGCAAATTTAAATCCAAACGTATGTGGATATTCCGCATTAGCAAGGAACATAGATGCCTTTACTAACGAGGGTCTACCACTACCAAACAAGATCACCGTTGCTTTAACAGATCTGAAAGGTGATACAAATGTTGCTGATAACCTGAAATCAAATAAAGCCCAGTGGCATAAGGGATGCCAGGCAGAATTGGCACCTTCAAAGCTTAAGCGTGCTTTAGAATCAGCTGCAAATAATAAGCGTAAAACTGCAACACTCCCTGTCGATGCACCATCTAAAAGAACGCGTTCCAGCTTAGATGCCAAAACACAATTGCAATCTTGTCTGTGCTTATTTTGCAATGAACCAGGGGTATTAACAGCAGAATATATAAAGTTGAAACATCCTCCTGCTTGGCATAAACGAATGTGTAAAGTTCATACTGATAACTGTGATGACTTTGTTAGAAAGGCTGCCGCTGAGATGGGAGATGCGTTGCTACTAGCCAAGCTATCTGAGGGTAACTTATTTGCAAGAGATGCTTGCTACCACTATCAATGTATGGCAGAATTCAGAAACAGATATCGGGCATTTCTGACATCCGAAAATCCCGACACTACTAGGATGAAAGACCTTGAAAGCTCGGTACTAGCTGAAACAATGATGTATATTGAAGAAAGTCTTGCAGCGAGTACATACACTGATGTAGCGACATCAATAAAATTGTCTGACATAAGAAAGTTTTATGATAGCAGTTTAGCTAGGATGATTGGCAAGGAAAGTAATGTGAATGTTACAACGGCTTAAAGATAAGATCCTCAACTTAGACAGCGACCTGCAAGCTGTTTCTGATAAGAAAGAAATCTATATCTCGTACAAAGATGCTTTGGCTGCCGCTTTGAAATATGCGAGTCGATCTGAAGCTAATGATGTAATGGGTCTTTGTCGGCTTGGCAGAAAAATCAAAGCTGAGCTAGCTGATAGGAAACAAACATTTAATGGTCACTTCGAAGAAAATTGCCAAGAACAGTCAGTGTCTCCCACATTTTTGTCGTTAATGTATATGCTGACTGGGTTTGAAAGCACAGATGATGTAGAATCGTCCAAGTTGTCTCCTGCCTTAGTCTTGGCTCAGCTGCTCGCCTTTAACTCAGCTAAAAACAGGACATCAACTGGAGCCTTTCGTAATAATGCAGATCATGAAACACCAGTAGCCATATATATAGCATTTCTTATCCATTCAAAGACTAGAAGCGAGGACCTGGTGAATAGACTTCACTCTCTTGGGCTATGTATCTCATATGACCGCCTTTCAACTTTATCAACATATCTAGGCAACAGTGTTATCGATCAGTGTGAAAAAGATGGACTGGTATGTCCTAGCTCATTGAGATGCAATCTTTTCACTACACAGGCTGTTGACAATATCGACCATAACCCAAGCTCCAGAACAGCGAAAGACTCGTGGCATGGCACTGCCATATCTACCTCTCAACATCTCTTAGACAATGATGATGGATCTATTCGGCAGCAGAAGTTACAGAAGGACAAACTACAATCAAAATTATTAAAGCAGCTTCCTGCAGAATACACTACAATTTCGCCATATGTCCTGAAGAAGAAAGACATAGTCACGCCCACGAAAGCTGGAGCAAGTCAGGAAGTGAGTATTGCATTATCCTATGCTTCATACAAACGTGGTGGATTCAGTGTCGGCCGCGGTGACGGCTGTATCATTAAAATCAATCTTAGGCTGTACACAACAACCTTTGCTTCAAACGTTGAATTTATTCTTCTTGTTACATATATCATATTACATATTTTTATTTAACCACTTTCATTAAATCTATATTACTTGCAATTTAGTGGACACTCCAAAGTGATACTGTAGACTCGACTTCAGCCGATGAACCATGGATGGACAGTGTTCTTCAATCAATATTGAATAATAATGAATACCTGATTACTGATGAACGAAAACTGACATGGTAAGCTTTAGCGTTAATTAAAATGTATCCTCTCATCAATAGTTCTACAACAATAAAATTAATTATTACGAGTTTGGTTTTACCAACACCTTGTTATACTTGCAGGTCTGCATACCACTCGTCTATGATGGAAAACACACTTACTGCCAAAACCATCACTGCCCTACTCCCATTGTTTCGTGAACACGCCAACACCCCAGCAATGATTCATCATGCCATGTTGCTCATTAAGAAACAAACAGCGTTTTTGAACCCTGGTAAGTAGCCTAATGATCTTGTTAGTGTGGTTGATTTGGGAACAAGTTCAGTTCGGAGATCCTCATATCAACACACGTTAAAGGATGGGGAAATGACAAATTAAACATGTAACATTTTATTAAAGAATATTGCATTTTCTTATTCACCAGGTCAGACACCCGTGATGACAGTTGATCAGCCGTTGTATGCTCTGGGAAAGCAGATTCAGTGGACCAAGCCGGGAGACATTGACGATAACCATTTCCTTGTCATGATGGGTGATCTGCACATAGAGATGACATTCATGAAATGCTTAGGTAAGAGATTGCAAAAGAACATCGTCATTAATTATTCGTTGAATCACGACAGCTTCGTTACGAATTAGTAGACACAAATAAACTAACAATTTGGATTTAAACTTGTTTGTGCCTACTAATTATTGACGAAGTGTCTATGCTCGTCGAAATCAGTCTTCTCATTACAGATTGTGGCGATTCAACCCAAGATTGCTGTTTTTAAACACCGCGGCTGACGCTGGACCACCGTAGCTTGCAGATGTATTTTAACATAGTTGCGATCGTTTTCAGGTGATTGGCTCAATGGAGGTGGTTGGGTTCATTTGCTGGTGTTATCGAAAGTAGCCACGCCAGGGAAGGCCAATGCAATGCTAACTGCTTCCTCCAACATCACATTTTGTCGTTATCTCCATCAAGTTACAGTATGTGTCCTATATCAACACAAGAAGGATGCATATAAGTTGTATTGCAACTCGACAGCGACCCCGGTACCTGAGGCTGAATGGTCCAGCGCAAACCTAAAACATCCTATGTTCAAATACTGGTCGACCACACTAAAGATGGAGCTGATCTTGCTGCAGTTTGTCAAAGCCATAAGATCGGCAGATTTCAACATGTATGTGAATGCCTTGCAGATGATAGCAGCATGGATGTTCAGTCTCGACCACTATAACTACGCTCGATGGTTGCCAGTGCATATATATAGTATGGTCACACTCAAAGATATTCACCCAGATGTATACGAACAGTTTACATATGGCTTCTTCACAGCGCAGAAGTCGAACCGGAAGTTCTCCCACATAGGATTAGACCATAACCACGAACAAATCAACGCAAAAATCAAAGGTGTAGGGGGAGCCATCGGCCTTACGGAAAACGACGCGTCTCTTGCAAAGTGGCTCATCGCAGGGCCCGAGGTTTCGCGCGTGGTAGAGGAATTTGAGGAGAAGAACAGGCTATCAGAGTCAAGCAAAGTTCGAGAACACCACGATTCCAACGCATCTGCGCAGAGACATTTTACATCGGACGTAAAAAGAATGTACGACGCGTTAGCGGAGTTGGGAAATCCATTTATAGATGACAGTACGGACCTTTTCGCATTAGATACAAAGCTAGTTCCAGGAACAGAGGCTGTTAAGCACCTATATGCTGTTGAAACGATTGGCCAAGAACAGTTCAAATCCTACATGGACACTCGCATACTGAAAAACGACAACCCTATTTCAGATACCATCGTTAAAAACAACATGCAAATCTTCAAATGTGTTAAGGCAAGAAAAGCAACAAAGAAAGACGCACAGCTGAAAACGGCGAGAAGTGATGCTGCCTTGTACTCGAAGTTATTTATCGCTTGTCAAAATAGAGATGGAGACCTCGAGCAATTTTTCTCCCACGAAAACCAAGGAGCACCCCCTAGCCTTTCCGAGAATGGCAATTTAAGACCAGCAAAGAACAAGTCGGGTATTTATTTTTTTCTCAATGATTTAATACGATCGAACATAGCCCTGTGATATGATATCCAAAATTATATATCTAATAACCATTATTCATTTATTTGCAGGTATTATAGAGCCAATTTTGGTCGTAGAACATACGGAACGCAATGAATCACCAGCGGTAGATGCTAAAGTGCTTGACGGACCGGCTATAGTAAATATGCTGAGGCCAAATGATTGCAAGACATTCGCGGATTACATATCGAGTGTCATCCAGCCTTACATAGAGCTTCATCTGAGGTCAGCTGCACGACTAGATTTGGTATTTGATAGGTACTTTAAAGATAGTTTAAAGTCTGGTACACGATCAAACCGTGGTTCTGGTGTGAGAAGGCTCGTGAAACCAAATGGGAGTATGCCAAACAATTGGTCAACGTTCCTTCGGTGCGACGAAAACAAGACAGAACTGTTCCCGCTCATTGTCAAATCACTCACCGAGAACATTGACTGTGCACATGGAGTGTTCGTAGGGTCTCTAGAAGACGGGGCAGTTTCAAACCAAGATATAGATCTCGAGCCATTGATGCCATGCAACATCGAAGAGGCAGACGAGCGTATGTTTGTACATGTCAGAAATGCTGCCGAAGAATGTCCCCGTATTCTGGTCAAGACCGTGGATAGTGATGTTGTTGTGATTGCTCTTTCCGCTTTCCACAGAATACCCGGCCTCCAGGAGTTGTGGCTCGAGTTTGGGGTGGGGAAGCATTTGAAGTTCATACCTATTCACGAAATTGCCAATTCACTCGGACCCCAAACCTCAACCGCTTACCTCTTCTTACACTCGTTTAGTGGCTGCGATACCACCTCTTCACTTCACGGGAAGGGTAAGAAATCGTTTAGTGAAACTTGGAAGAAGATGGCCAGTGCAACACCGGTATTCGAGAAAATGGCAACATCTCCGAGAGAGATAAGTCAAGCCGACAGAGACATTATAGAACAGTTTGTTGTTGTCCTGTATTGCAAAGCATTTGATGGTATCAAGGTGAACGAGGCGAGGCGATACCTATTTGCAAGTAGAGGAAAGGCCATTGAGAATATCCCTCCAACAGCTGCGGCGTTGAACGAACATGTCAAGCGATCAGTTTTACAAGCGCAGAAGTGGTACAAATGTCTCGAAGCCCACAGAATTGAACTGGATCCAGTGAATTGGGGATGGATGAAGGAGGATGATGAATTCATACCGGTTTGGAGTATTCTGCCGGACGTTTCGAGTGTGACCAAAGCGCTCATTTCTTGTGGATGCACCAATTGTGTTGCAGCGAGATGCAAATGCAGAAAGAGTGGGCTAAAGTGTACCGACCTATGCTGTTGTCGGGCTAAATGTTAAATAGGGACTAGCTTTGCAGTTTGCATAGAAGATCACTACATGTTAGTTATGTTTGGTTTATTGCCTATAACTACATTCACTGGTAGGCAAAATGCTCATCGAGGGTCATATGGTTCCAAAATTGATTAAAAAAATCTAGGAACGTTTTTGTTTTTAATGTTCTGGAGCGAAGAGCCTGGGTACGAGTTTGAAACTAGGTCCATTTATCGGCCTCTGTTAGTTCAATTTATATGTTTTGAGATTGGTTGAAGTACTAACTATATATATGTAATGTGTTAAAGTGATTACAGTGGTAATTAAGTTGATGACGTCATTTAACTGACGTCATCGGTCGGCCATCTTGGATTCCGCCATCTTAGATTTTTTACGTCCGAAATGAGCACTTTTCCCTGCTCAAATTTTGGGCAACCCTTCCATTCCATATTCTTGACATCATAATCTATCATTGTGCCAAGTTTCTGCTTGTGATCACGATTTGAAGGATTGTTTTGGCTAACATGCCTACTATTGGAGGTTTGTAGTTGACTCTACTGTTGATGCCAAAGCTCATGGTTGGTCCAGCGGTCTTCAGTAGATTGTTATATCCTGGAATGGATTTTTTAAGAATCACCATGTCGGACGGCAGCAACCATAAAGATGGGCTCACGGCCATATTCAGAGTGACATTTGTATCCTTCACTGCTATGTTCATATTGTTGATCCATGTTGCTGTATCATAGTTTATGATGCTATCTTCTACTAACCTTCTGAAAACTTTCTGACTCTCTAATGCTGATGCCCTATCCCCATATATGCTTTGTCTAGTTTTTGCCTGGCTGCCCAGTATTGTGTAGATGTATGCTTCTATAGAATTGTTGATTAATTCACTACCATTTCTTAATATACCCTTTGATGTTCTTGGGACAAACTTTTTGTAGTCGTTTTTTAGATCCCTTATTCTAACTGCACCTGTCCATTTAGTAGAACTGTGGTCCCATTTCTCAGTATGTTCTACTTCCTGCCATGTCCATTTTGGTGTATGTCCTTTAATCCTACTGACTGGGAATTTGGACATTACTTTGGTGAGGTCAGCCTTTTTCATCTTCATTATTCTTCTGACAGTGAAGTACACATGGAATCTCATTGAGCTTGTTATCTGCTTGGGTGTGCTATCATTGAAAGTTAGGTGCTGAAGAGATATCCCACATGCATAAGTTGCCAACCAAGTGCCTATTAGACTTCTGTAGTATGACTCTTCTGTATTCCATAGGGTGCTCTCCACTGTTGTTATTTTCAAAGGGGGTAAGCCGCTGTTAAAATAGTTCTTACTGTTAACATAAATCCTAAATGTGTTTATGGGGTACGGCAGAACATACTCAACTGGGAAGCTATCGTAGTGGCTGCCATATGGTGATGTGTGCTTTTTCCCTGATGGTAGCGACATTATGTGCTCCCCTGATATGATATTCCATATTTGTGGGAAGTTGCTATTGGTTGCCCTTACGAAAAAATCCTATAGGATCCTATAGGAATTCCTATAGGAATTTGTAATTCCTATAGGAATTCCTATAGGATCCTATAGGATCCTATAGGAACAAATTTTCCTATGGGAATTTGAATAGGAATTCCTATAGGAAAATATGCTTCCTATAGGAATTCCTATAGGATGCTATAGGAATAAATTTTCCTATAGGAATTTGATAGGAATTCCTATAGGAAAATATGCTTCCTATAGGAATTCCTATAGGATGCTATAGGAATAAATTTTCCTATAGGAATTTGAATAGGAATTCCTATAGGAAAATACGCTTCCTATAGGAATTAAAATTTTTGTTGGCCAAATTACAAAATAAATATTATTAGCAAATATTTTGGTCGTTGGTCTAAAATAATTTTATTTCCATACAAAAAGCAGTTGCAGACAGACCTGAAATTCCATATCAAGATAAAAATTGCCATTAGTTCGGTTCTTCAACCACATTCCGCAGTATCAGACCATTGCCATAATTCCGAATTAATATGTGAGTGTAATTTTGAAACAGAATAGCGTATCAGAATTCAGAAAGAAAGGCTACAGGTAATAAAACTTCGAATTCTGGCTAAACAGCGCAGTCACCAGAGAGGCTCCGTCTAGCCAGTGTCGTACCCAGGCGCATGCAGCCGAGAAACCGCGCAGATAGCGAGCGCGCATTGATACTTGGGATAGCGTCATTTCATTTTCGATTCTCATCTCAGCGCGCCACGTTTGAAATTAATTTGTGATGGTGTTTTGGCTTTTGAGATTTAAGCTATGGAAACTTTTAGTAATAAAAGACTTTTTGTTTGCGAAGAGATCAGGCAGACAGTCCTCACCGAAGTAACATGTTCTTACGGAAAGATTTAACTAAAAGCCATGAAAATCCAGTTGAACCAATAAAGTCCTAGAAGCTTCGCTCGCACGAGGCTACGAGCAAGGTAAGAGATTGAGTATTTATCGTTTGTTTTCTATTGTCCTCCTTATTGTAATGTGAAATTTTCTTTGGCTCTCGTCAAATTTCCTGTTTGATACAAACCATTTTATACTGAAGTTAGTGTAGTTGAACTGTTGAAGTCAGTGTTTGGTATTAAGTCATCATCTAGTTTTGACTCGTGAACATGGCGGTTGGAATCTCTTCTCAATTTAGTCAATTGTGGTTCCTAACAAACTCTCAAATCATTCTACCTTTTTAGCCATTCTTTAGCCACCGTTGCTTTCATGATAAGGATTATCTTATGTAAAACTAAAGCATTCAGATTTTGAGGTAAAAGTTATTTGTGATTAGCGTATTTTCACTGAATCACAGGCAGAATTCATCATCATTAATATGAAATATTAAATTGTTGTTAACAGACTAACAGTATGTTTTGTGTGTGTGTGTGTGTTTGTTTGTTTGTTTGTTTGTTTGTTTGCTTATTCATTTCATATATTATTTTCTCTTGTTTTCTAGTGCATAGGGTAGAGTTACCGTGTTCAGTTGTGTTCAACCATTTAATTCAACTTGCTGTTTATATTGGTAAGTAAAATCCTTAAATAACCTTAATTCATATACTAGTGGTTTATTTATTGAGTAATGACATAATGATCTATTCCTATGTTGATATCTCAAAGTACTAATTACAGGTCATATATTGGTCTAACTGTATGTCTTTTATATATATATATATATATATATATATTAGGCTGTTGCGGTATATCGATATATCGATAATTATCGGGTTTTTTCAAATATCGGTTATTCGGTATTTTAAATTTGAAAATATCGATATACCGAAAATATCGAAATGTTACCGAAAATATCGAAATCTACGATATTATCGGTATTAGACGCGCGAAAACCGATTATCACTGTTTTGACGCTTGATTTTTTGTTGAACTTCTTTCTGTTGCGGAAGTTTCGGGACTCTCTTTGCGGCAAATCACCCCACCTATTGTCAAACTATGACTCATCCTGAATACCTAATTGTTTCAATTCCCAAAGCGCACATTTCACGGGCTGTCGACTCGACAGTGTTGAGGATAGACCCATCGCAGTCTTTAGAATTTTTTTTCGCACGCGATGAGTCATCGCTAGAATAAATAGAACACGAAAAGCCAAACGAGCTTATTGTCGTCAAAGAAGCTCTTTTAAAATAATGAAATAAAAGTAGCGTGCTGCGTAGGCAGTGTAGAAATAACAATCGAAATATAGTAACTTAGGTAAGATGTGGAAGTCGTCGCAGATATCATCGCCATTACAGTCGCCGCGCGATCGATTGCAGAAGGAAATGGATAAATACATAAAAATCCAAACAATTGATGGCGATGACGACCCTTTGGTGTGGTGGAAATGTCATGTTCGCGACTTTCCTTTGCTTAGTCAACTATCTCAATTCCTGCCAACAGTTCGCCATCTGAGAGACTATTCAGTAAAGTCGGTCAAATTATAACTTCGCAGAGAGCCCAGCTAAAGCCAGACCAAGCAAACATGCTCGACTTTCTGGCAGAAAACTTGTAAATATATTATATATATATCATTGTAAATATATAATTTGTTACATTAAAGCTCGATTCACACTTCGAAAAAGGTGCTTTTTCTTTTGTAAAACGTTATTCTTATGATATCCTGGCGTCTGGTGAAAATTAGGCTTAAAATATAGTTAATTTCCATCGCGGAAAAATATCGATATATCGATATTATCGGGTTTTTTCTTTCGATAACCGATATCGGTATTTTTTCAATACCGCAACAGCCTAATATATATATATATATATATATATATATGAGTAAAATTTGTTCTCAAGCTTTTTATACTCAGAAAAATGTCTGAGTATCCCTGACGGGATTCTTATCTTTCTTATTATCTTATCTTACCTTCTTATTACCTTCTTATTACCTTCTTATTACCCGCGACCTTTGATTTATCCTTCTCACTACTGTCTGAGTCCCAGTAGTTCAGTCGGCAGAGCGTCTGTCTGGATATCAGAAGGTCGCGGGTTCGAATCCTGTCAGGCATACTCAGACATTTTTCTGAGTATAAAAAGCTTGCGAACAAATTTTACTCGTATTACACCAAGCTACAAACTTCACTCTTAACATACATATATATATATATATAGTTAAAGTTCAAAGACTCAACAGGTTTGATTAGACATTTTATTACTATTTGTGGCACGAAACTAAATAGTAATAAAATGTCTAATCAAACCTGTTGAGTCTTTGAACTTTAACTATAATATGCTCTGGATTCCCATCGAGCACTCTGCCAAAGGTTTTTACAACATCTTCTACAGTATATATATTTAACAATTAAATTATGAGCTCAAAATTTCTGAGTGAATAGTTGACGAGAGTGGACAGCATTTGCAATAGTACACTAGTAAGTTTCTGCTATATATGGTATATAGCGAAGACTTTAAGGTAAAACTATACTTTATACTTTGTATATATATATATATATATATATATATGCATGCTAAAACACAGATCACACATCTGGATATTTTAGAAAGTTGAACAGTTTGATTAATAAGACAAACTGATATAATACTAATAATATTCATTTGGTATAATTTTAGTGATATACAGATACTGCATATTCCTTATACCTTACTGAACATCCCTATATTCTAATTGTCTTCAAAATTATAAGAATTCTGCTAAGGAAAGTAGAATTTTCTGTCCAAATTGTTTGTTCGGTAACTGCAATCTTGTACTTTGGAGGAATGTGATCTTGGGAGGGAATCTTACTCTTGGCCCTGGGAAGCTAGTCAGCTAGTTAGTAGGTCATTACTGAGAGCCCATTTGTGATACAGTATATGATGGAAGATTAAGTCATATATATATACTTTGTATATGTTTAATACACATGTATTGACATTAATTTACACTCCACATGATTTTACTCTCTAAAGGGGAGGTAGCAATGGTATTGAGTCAAATGATTATTACCCATTCCTGCCTGAGCCAGCCAATAATGTCCCCTTTATTGTTTTACTATGTTTATCAGCAGATGATTCCTCAGACACCCTATTGTAGGCATCAATGGGTTAAATGGATTGACTATTTAAACAAAGAAAAATCACAACAAAATCAAAATTTTAGCTTATAAATTGAAATTTTGAGTTTTGTTGCAAAGTGGTTAATGTATACCTTTAAATATTTGATTTAATTAAATATTAGTTAACAAATTGTTGAACTAATTTTCTCATTCTACAGGACTGGACTGGTACACATTGAGTGATGATGCGAAAGCCAACTTCTCAATGAAAGAAAAGGATTGTTGATGTCCAAGATGATTACACTGATGTTCCCTTGTGTCATTGCTGATTGGATTGTTGTTAAGTACACTTTGAAAATACCAACATTCTAAATATGTAATGTAGTATCCTATTCCTAAATGCTGAATGATGTATTTTGGATATAGATGCAGAACCACATACATGTAACATGGTTAGGATTTTTAGCTTAGTTAATATTTGGGAATTTGAACTGCCAAAAATGGTTTGCTTATGACAATCGCCCCATATACCATGTATATAACTAGTATTTATTATAGTAAGTGTATACTTTAATGTCATCCTGATGTAAACCCTCACAGTTTTTAAATATGTGTAAAAATATATTGAATATGTTGACATTAATGTTAAATGCTTTTAAAAATGTTTATTTTCTCTTGGTCATTGATGTGCTGAATGACATGTTTCAGGGTGTGTTATTATGCACACCTACATGTGTAAGATAACACACATCAGGGCATGTTGCATAACACACCTTTTTATTAACACCTATATATAACACATCTTAACATGTGTTATATAACGTACCAAGGTGTGTGAAATAACACACCTTTTCACAAAACACAACTTACGGTGTGTCAAAGTTTGGACAAGCCAAAAAAAACCCTTACTAGATGTGTTTTTTAACATACCATAAGGTGTGCCTTTCAACACTTAAGGTGTGTTAGAAAACCTAACGTAAGGTGTGTTAACATTTGGACAAAAAAGGTGTGTTAATGTAGAATATTGTACTGCGTAACTATTGATAAAATGTTTTGTAGAGTATCTTGTAGAATTCCAAAGACTGTTCTATTGTATATCTTGTAAGATAGCTTATAGAATATTCTAAAGAATTTCTATTACATCTTATAGCATATCCTATAGAATATTCCATAGAGAATCCAATAGAATACATCCCAAAATCTAATAGAATATTCTATATAATTTTTTATGGAATATTCTATTGGATATTTTCGTAAGGAGAACTTGCTTTGTTTCTCTCACTGATGAATTTCCATAGGATTTGCTCAATAGGAAATCCTATAGGATTTAATGGGAAATCCTATAGGAATTCCTATAGGATATTTGGGCAAAATCTAATAGGAATTCCTATAGGATTTCCTATTGAATCCCATAGGAATTCCTATAGGATTCAATAGGAAATCCTATAGGATTCAATAGGAATTCCTATAGGATTCTATAGGAATTCCTATAGGATTCAATAGGAATTCCTATAGGAATTCCTATAGGAAATTTGGCCAAAATCTTATAGAAATTCCTATAGGAATTCCTATAGGATTTTCTATAGGAATTCCTATAGGATTTTTTCGTAAGGGTGGTTCCTGAACTGGTGGCGCCTTATAGTCGTGTGGCCAAATCCACATTGACTTATCATTACGGAAAGTATCGCTATCTATGTTTGTACTCATTGTGTCACTGTTTATAAACCATACATCAGTGGAGTCAATTGACCCATCCTTATTGACAGTTGTTGTGATGTTGAATTTGCTTAGGGTGACACGAGGGTACTTCTTAAGCAGCCACTTTTTCTTCTCGAGGTTACCCTTAGCCATGTTAGCCATTGCTTCATTATAGTTTTTCCCATAGTAGTTGTGAAAAATGTTGTTAGCATCCAAGGATTCACTGGTCATATCACATAACCTATAACATAATGAGGAGGTTGAGTGTATTACTACAAGGACCCCAGAAGATAATAGAGTTTCAAGAAAGTATACCAGTATATGGAAAGGATAGTCACATTCTACTGAAGAAGGCTTACATCATGTGGAAGCTGTATAATGTGACCAGTGGCAAAGGCAACTACTATGTTCTCAACAAAAAGTTTAACAAATTCCTTAGTGATGCTACTACACCTTCCAGGACTTTAAGAGGGTACTGGAGGGCAACAATGGTATTAAACTGATTTTGCATAAACCTGAAGCTAAATGTACAATGACAACTGACTCTAGCACAACACTAGTATTACATAACCATCTAGCTACTTTACTAGGAATGAACACCCGTATATTTCTAATTGGTAGTAGTACTAAAATGCTAACATCATTAATGTGAACAGCGGGTTAAAGTATCTGAGGGTCACATGCAATATTATAGATCAGTCACTTAATATGGAAAACGGGAAAAAGAGTGATGTTCTAGTAAATCTACCTGTAACAAGTAGACAGGCACTATTCGGCTCAGCTCAAAGTTTCAGGGACGTTGAATCAAGGGAAAGCGTGGATAAAGGCGTTGTTAACACGTTAGAGTTTCATGTGACAGACCAGGATGGGAAACCACTGGATAATTATGGGAGCATCCTACTGGAACTGTACATATCATAGGAAGTAATATATGGATAATGACATAGAATTATAGCATATACTACAACCCAGCAACTGGTTATCAATCAGCTGAGAGGCTATATCAAAAGGCATTGGCAGACGGTCTTAAGGTGAGTAGAAAAATGGTTGGGGATTGACTGAAATCTTCGGATACGTACACTAGGTATAAGCCGGCTATTAAGAAGCATAAATTCAGAAAAACGATGGTCGACTACCTTGGTGAGCAGCTACAAATGGATCTTGTCGATATGGGTAAATACAAGAACCAAAACAAAGGGTGTTACTGGATACTGACAGCTGTTGAGATACTGAGTAGATATGCCTTTGCTGTGGCAGTCTATAGGAAAGACACTAAGAATATGACTAAAGCAGTAGAGGAACTTCTGAAGCAATTCAAAGAACGTTTTGGTGATTACCCAAAACTAGCGCAGTTCGACGATGGTAAAGAATTCTATAACGTTGGGGTGAAAACGCTATTGGCGGGGCATGGCATCAAATACTTCAGCATTAACTCAGATAAAAAAGGCGCTATTGTGGAAAGACTCAAGAGAACCCTTAAAAGTGCAATGTGGAAATATTTCTACAGTAAAGGAACGTATAAGTGGATAGACGTATTGGATCAGCTGGTGAACAATTACAACAACACTAAGCACCATGCTATATTAATGAAGCCAGCCAACGTAAACAAGAAGAATGAGAGTGAAGTATGGACAAGTCTATTCGGACATCATTATGGAAGCCTTCCACTGCCTAAGTTTAAAGTTGGTGACACCGTTAGAATATCGAAGTATAAAAGCACATTTACTAAGGGGTATGAGGCTAACTTCGCAGAGGACCTGTTCGAGGTAAGTAAGGTTATTCGCCGTAATCCTAATGTTTATGAGATAGAGGACATAGAGGGAGAGCCAATTATTGGAAAGTTTTATGAAAAGGAGTTAAGCGCTCTTGATAAGAAAGATGATGTGTATAAAGTTGAGAAAGTACTGAAGAGAAAAAAGGTTAAAGGCGAGAAGATGACGCTTGTCAAATGGCTTGGCTATGACAGTAAGCACAACAGTTGGATAGTTGAGAGTAGTATACAAAATATAACTTAATGTATGGCTGAAGGCGGTTTTGATGAATATGAAATGGAGGACTTTGATGCCGACAAAATTGGGGACTATGATGATGCTGAACTTAATAGCGATTATAATAATATTTTGGAGGAGAAAAATAAACTATACAGGAAATATGGTGATAATGACGGAACCCCTGAAGGCGCCAAAGTGAGATATAGAGAATTCAGTACTGCACTTGACGCAATTGAGGAGGAAAGAGACAGGCGCCATGATGAGCAAACTACCAGCTTTATAGATAATCCAAATGATAGAAAAACAGTGACTATTGGGGGATTAAATCCTATAGAAGCCCCATCAGCTAAAACAGTATCAAACTATAAGAGAAGTATAACCACCGATAAAAAAGCTGGTATAAGCCATGTGCTTGGACTGGACTATCAATTCAGAATGGGAGATGGTAAAAGCTCCAAAGAACTAATAACAAATGGCACAGTAATTTTTGGTTATAAAGAGAGTAGAGTCCTTGGTCTTGCTTATAAAGGAACAAGAGTCTACATGTTTTTTTGATATAAACAATTTTACAAAAACAGTTAATGTAAAAAGTCAGGGTATCCTGAAAGGGTTTGAAAGTGTTTTACAGAAAGCGATTGAAGAGCATAGGATTATTGAAGAAGAAAAACAAAAATACCCCCTCATTGATACAACCCCTGAACCCAGGGACATCACTGGTTTAACGGCAGAAGAAAATAGAGATCTAAGGGGTGTCCTGACCCCAAGTAAGACAATTGACGAAACCAGTAGGCCGTCGTTTCTAAAAACGCAAGCTGACTATTTTCAGGAAACTATTAACGAGACTAGAGAAATAATGGAAAACGATAACACCTCTTTAGAAAATTTTGAGTTGAATGAGCGTGTGGCTGGTCTTGAAGAGGCTAGAGACAAAACACTAGAACAACTAGAGACTGTAAAGATTAGAGATCAGCGAGAAGAGAACATGCAGACTACAGAGGTTTAAAGAGTGGGCTAAGGAGAATATGGCTGGACAACAGCTATAGCATTCTCAATAGCCGGGATAATCACCACCATAATCAGGGGCGGATTTAGCATACATCAGACCGGTCACGCGACTGACGTAAAAAATCACCAGGATAATTGCGCAATCACACAATATTTTAATCTCAACAGTCTTCTAGAAAATGTTATGCCGTGACTCCAAAGTTTGGCATACTGATTAGGTTTCAAATTCGCTTTTATCGTAATTTGCGAGTCAGCAAACACTGGGCAGGGATGACCGGTGGTCAGCGTTCGCTTTGAGAGTTTTGACCGGTTTGCGGAGAGATCTGATTGGTGTTTGATAAATTTGACCGATCTGCACCATGGCAACCACTTTTTTGACCGATTTGCCTCAAACCTGATTGGCTGTCGCGTTGATTTTGGGCTTTTTGACCGATCTGCACCATGGCAACCACCGATTGCTGAGTCAGCTGAGATACCGAGTAATTTATTCATTGAAGGCTGAAGGCTTCTCACTGTGTTCGTGGTTTCAGTCATACGAGTTCTGTATAAGCGTTTTCGAACGGGTTTTAACTGCTTTTAACAGTAACGATGAAGAGATACTGTTATACTGTGAACAATCTACGATGATTTGTCATCTAGATTACACAGTCATCGATTTGTTTCAAGCGAGGAACATTTTAATAGACGCGATTGAAAGCCTCTGAATTTTGGCGCCGCGCGGAGTCATTTATTCCCCTACTGCTGTAAGGTAAGACTGGTAAGTTAAGGTCGTCTTAGTTTCATTTCAAATATACAAACAATCTAGTGTCGAATATGTGTGTTTTTGTCCAGTCTCAATATCGTATTATTTATCATTTTGCGTCCTTGTGAAGTCTGAGTTCAGAGTTCAGAGTTCAGACATATATTTATTCAGCAAGGCGTCATTAGCATGTTTCACGCTTGCCAGGAGCTCTTATATATGAATTTGAAAGGATCAATTGATCCTTAAGCCAAGGTTGAGTTCAAGGTTAAATTGGATCTTTCTTTTCATGATTTTGAAATGAATAACTGTTTTCAAATTATGGTTAGTCTCGCTATCTTGCTCTGATAAGATATATTTTAACGGCGCATTCGTGAAATATGACCCCAGGTTTATGGTTTATCTAATTAGCTTATATCAATGTTACCGCGTAGTCGGTCGATAACATATAACTTATTAAATTAGAGAAAATTACACATTACAAGGTCTTTGAGACAATAAATATTTAGTAAATTTTGGAAGGCATGCATGGGTGTTTGCGCCTTTCTCGTTTGGCTAATATTTTAGTTAGCTTTGTAAAAATATAAATGCTGAACATCCAATTTGGACAAATGTTTTGTAAACATAATAAAATGTGCCATTAAAAATATGTTTTAAAAGTTTCAAAATGTTGCTCAAATATGCTGTCAAATCGGGGGAAATGCCGTTTTAGAGACCCCAATTTCAAAAAATTTCCGGACCCTAGAACCGTGGACCACAACTTTGACTGACGTTTTCAAAATCCTAAATCCGCCCCTGATAATAGTAAGCGCAAGAAGTGCTGTAGTAAAAGGAGCACAAGCAACGAGTAAATTCGCTAAAGATGTTTATAAAACCTTTGAAAATCTAGCAAAGAAATTAGGTCCCATCTTAGGCTCGGTGTTTTCTGCTATTGGAACTATTTTAGCTACTGTGTTAAAATAGCTAGCATGGTTGGCTCAAAACCTGTGGATAATGGCAATAGCACTAGCATGGTTTGTCTATGATAGGAGTAAAGCCAAATAAGATGCCCAAAACCTGTGGATACTTACGCTAGCATGGTTGATACAGTAAATAAAATATTTATATATGTATGCAGGATAGGATAAAAGCGACTTTCAAATCAAAAACAGCTGACAGCGGGAAAAGGGGGCAACGACGTGTTGTAGACGTCACTTTCAACCCAACAGAAATCCAATCAGGTCAGGACCTTTATGTTAAACTAGCAACTCTTCCACTTAATCACGTATTAATTCCTGGTAGTAGATTTTTAACCTTCGATTTTAAAAACGGGAATACAGAATCCTACCATCAACCTAATCTGAAGAGCACCCTGTTTAAGCAGATTACCCATAAGTTTAACGGGGAGATTTACAGAGATCTTAATGAGGCTCACATACTCAAGTGCTATGAGGATCTATGGTCTAAAAGTGATAGACTGGGTAAAGCAGATCAAGGTCTTGGCGGCTCAGCAAATCTAGCCAAGCTAAGGAGTAAAGATGCTTCGGCTAGTGGAACTAACGCTGATGATACACTTCTTAACGGTGTTTATGGTACTGGATTTAAGGTCCCCATTAATGATGACTTTCTAAGCGAGAATGGGGCTGTCTACCCACATGCCTTAGCAAATACACATGAGACTATTCTTAAAATCAACACCCCAGCAAAAGTACTACTACCCGGTGGAAGTGGAAAAAATGTACCAACAAGTTTTAAACTGGAAAATATGAAAATGAGATATGAGACAATTAAGAATGAGCACCTAGCCCAGGATATTGAATCAAATTACAACAGTGGGAAATCCAGCTACTACTCCCATGCGACATTAGTGAAAACTTTTCCCGTTGGTACTGCAACTACAAAAATCAATGAGAATATCAACTTACCTAGGAAAAGTATGAGGAGTATTATCCTTCTGTTTAAGAAATCTAAATCTACCCCAACATTGAAAGTGTTAAAATAAGTTTCCAGGGTCAACCCAATTATTTATACAGTCAGTCACTGAAGAAGTTTGACTTTTTTGAGGAGGCTAGTAGGGTTTTTTTCCCAAGCGATAATATCCTCGATAGAAATATTACACAGACAAGTTTCTTCACGGACAAATTTGCACTTGTTATCGACTTCTCATCTACTAGACTAAAGAAAATTCAGGGGCAGGGAGCAAAACTTACTGACAGCCAAAATGGGGTCTTATTGGATCATCTCCATCCTCTAGCGTCTGCACATGTTATATGTATGTAGTAAGCGACGGGCTGCTGAATATTAACAACGGGATGCTACAATCAATTCAGTACTAATTTATGAACAACCTACCCAACACCACATTAATAGTTGACCATCTGGTTGTGGCAAAACCTATAAATTACTTGAGATACTTACAGAGGAGTTTATGCATCACTACGACTACATAATAATTTTATGCCCCATAATATGGATTAAGCAAACCTACTTAGACTGGAAATACCTAGAGAGTGATCCTGATGTAATTGGCCTCGACTGCCCTTATGAGCGATTATTTCCACTGGCGCCCGAGACAACGCGACTAGAGTACTGTTTTTCAAAACCCATAACAAGCGCAGTAAAAAGTTCTTGATGAGGAATTCTTCGGCCGCAGTGAAAATGGTGACGCGTTAATGAGGAATTTGAGTGAGGGAAAATATATTGATATAAAATTAAATGGTGATGAAGCGACTTATGAAGTAAAATAAAATCTGACTAAGTATATGCCTAAGAAGTTATCCACTATTCCAAAACTAGATGAAAAACTGGAGGAATTAGTAAATGCAACAGTTGAAATAGACCCACCAGAAGAACCCATAAAAAGTGATAAAAGAGAAGAGTTGATTAAGGCTAGTGACGACGGCTATATAACAAAAAATAGGCCCGCGATGCGTGCATGTATCTACTGCTTAATTGCTGAATGAAAAAGAAAAACTAAGATGTTTTAGAAAAGTCAATTTCAACTTAGTTTATTCATGCATAAATTATCTTTGATGTGCCGCGGTTAATATATAGGTTAGTTACCTTGCATATTAAATGACCTACTATATCGCTTTAAAACTACATCTAGAATACTATTTTTTTGTTAAATAATGACAAATATCATCTGTATCATGAATAAACTAAGTCGGTTTAGTTACCTCGAAGTTGGTAACTAAGCTAAACTTAGTTACCTCCTTCTCGGTAACTGACCTATACATAGAAAAATAGTTATTTTAATCAATGCAGTCTATATAGATGAGGTGAAACTGTAACAATAAATGTTTTGAACTTTAACAAAGTAAGAAATAGTAATAATTAATGAGTTTTAAAGATTTAATCTTCATATATTTTGTTATGTAAATATATAATATTCTTGAACTTAAACTTGAACATGATAAATATGTTGTTTGAACTTGAACATGATAACTGTAATAAGTGATAATGTTGATTAAGTCTAATAAGAGTTTATTTACCCTGAACTTAAACATGATAGTTTATGAATACGAACTACAATTAATAATATTCATTGTAGAGTCATTGCAAATCAGTAGAAGGCAAAAACTGTGCAATTGTCTTTGCTGTTTTGTCGACAATGATCCTCTGCTGACCAGCTTTGAGAAGTAGTTGTTTAAGTTCACTTGTTTCTATTTCACTCAATGATTTGTTACATTTCACATTTGTTAGAAAACTCTGAATAGCATCATTGAAGCATGTATATGTTGATATTTCTTTGGGTGTTTTGATAACTATTTGAGCAACCAGCTTCGCACTACAGCAAGATGTCAACATTGTAATGCTACAATTGGTGCAGGTGACTTCTTCTTCTTGTGGAGTTGGCAGTGTTTGGTTGCATGCCAAACAGGATGATGACTTTTTGATATTCACTCCTACAACTTGTGCTATGAGGAGATTATCTTTGATTTCTGGTGCATCCATTTTGACATTTGCAATCTCATTGATTTCTTCCACAGCTGTTGATTCATTGGTATTCAGAAATTTGATGTCGTCGAAGATTCGAACAGTGAGATTTTTGAAATGGTAGCACTTTCCTGTGGCAACCTTATCAATCAAGTCCTCCCACAAGACTAATTTGATGCATTCAGTGCTATCAGCAACAATTGTATCACACTTGTATCTTGCTTTTGAATCTTTAATAATCATATGCTTGTTCTCCTCTTTGGTAATAATTTTGACTTTTAGGTCTACAGACTTGTAGATGTTGGCCTCAAGTGCTTCCTGCACCATATGTAAATGATCATCAAGTGATTCATTGAAGGGAAATTCGATTTCACTTGGCATTACTCTGGCATTCTTGGGGATTGTGTACTCTTCTGAGTCAGTGTTAAGTCTTTTTCTGGTGTTCAAATTGGCTTCTATCTTAACTGGAGACTTTTTTTTCATAGGCAGTTTGAAAAATCTTGCGTTTCTGTGGTGAGTAGCACACAAGACGAACAGTTGTTTCTTCAGCAGTTTGAAAGTTACAATCGAAGTAGTTAGTTCTCGAAGTTGATGCAGTCTTTATGGTACTCAAATTATGTATATATCCTTGAACAGCTGAAAATTAAAAGAAAGTAAAGCAACAATTATAATTGAAAAAAATATGCCTTACACACCTGTAACTGCTATACTGTAATTTATGTACACGAATTTACAGTGAAAATGTTTGCAGTCATTCCAAATAAATTCTAACACTTTCATTATGAAATGCATTTACATGTATACAAGAGAACATCATTTGAATTCTTTAGTAGCAACCTACAGAGGATATGCATGTGTACGTAGAGTATATTTAAATCTGCAACTGTTGTTTGATTTTGTTGTACAATACAAACAATAGTAATGAGAAAATTATAAACATGTTGAATATTGTTGACTTACATGTGGAGTCGTTGGTATTTTTTCTAAAAAAAGAAAGAGAATTATTGTACAATTGGAGGAAAAGACTGCATTAAATTACAGTATCCAGACAGTGAAGATGTTCAATAAAATTTGATTTATGCAGTAGATGTATATACAATGTATGTACGTAGGAATGAGTGAAGAAAGAAATAAATAGATTACTTACTTTGATGGTGATGATGAAGCTTGAGACATGTTTGTTGTCAGTATTTCTATTGTTCTGTATAGGAAGGAACAGTAAAGATTCAATCAACAGTATTCAAAAGTTTTCAAGTTCTGAAAAAGTATATTAACATTACATAGAGTTAACTCTAAAGGGCAAATCTATTAACTGTTATAAACAGTTCCATAATGTAACTTAATATTGGCTTTTGTCATGCGGTTGCTTTGGATGCTCTATAACTCTGTTTTCGCTATTGTTAAAAAAGGTTGACCAAAGCACAAATTGCTTTGTGATCAGAAAAGTATGTCTCTAAAATAAGCAAGCTTATTTGCGTTTCCGGTAGATTCGTATATATGATCAATAAAACGACATAAAGTCGTTGTATAAAATAGACTGATAACTTACCATCAAATCGAACGAGGCAACGAGCACATGGAAGGATTTCAGTCGACAAAAAGTCGACCATTCACGAGAAAATACGAACTACACCGAAGAAACGACGATACAACGAAGATACTGAAACATTTATTTACATGATCAATTTTTGTCAAATTCATCCACCAATTGTTTCATATCTCAACTAGATTTAAAGTAATGGTATTAATTTGCGTTTTATCATGTGAAACAGAATCCTGACATTGGTCTCGAAAAGAATCCTAATCTCCCCTTCCTTCAAGATAACTTGGATTTTTCAGAGATTTAACTTTTAAGATGAAAGTACAGAAAACTTGGTGCGTTGTCTAATTGTTACAATTAAGTAGCTATAGTAATAATGGATTTCGTTTAAAGCTTAGACAGCAATCAAGTAAAACAGATAACAAATCAAAAACAAAATTGACAATTATTTAAAAGCCTTTGTTACAACATTGTCGAAGTACAGGTAATAAAGCAATCCAGTTAATACTGCAGGTAAAGATTATAACTATCTTCAGTACCACTATTGTAAAGTAAGGATGAAAAAGAGAATGTGCAGCAATGTCATCAAAATAATGAGCAACCATACATTGATTGTTCTTCAAGTCACATGTACAGTAGTAGATGGTAGTTTTTTATTAGAAGAAATGTTTGAATTTTGTGTGACATTGACGACTGGCAGGAAACAAGTTAATTGCTCCATGAAACACTTCTTGCAGCAGAACAGGACTTCTTGCACCAGCTGTCACGGCAGTGCATAAGTTGTTTAAGTAGCAGGGAACTTGTTGCAGCAGTTATTGTAGTTGTTGTCACAGTACTATAAAACATGTAGTATCAGTACAGGACTTGTTGCAGCAGTATAGGACTTTTTCTCACAGCATAATAGGACTTTTTGTTGCAGCAGTATAGAACTTTCTCACAGCAGTATAGGACTTTTTGTTGCAGCAGTATAGGACTTTTTCTCACAGCAGTATAGGACTTTTTGTTGCAGCAGTATAGGACTTTTTGTTGCAGCAGTATAGGACTTTTTGTTGCAGCAGTTATGACTTGTTGCAGCAGTATAGGACTTTTGTTGCAGCAGTATACGACTTGTTGCAGCAGTATAGGACTTTTTGTTGCAGCAGTATAGGACTTTTTGTTGCAGCAGTATAGGACTTTTTGTTGCAGCAGTATAGGACTTTTTGTTGCAGCAGTATAGGACTTTTTGTTGCAGCAGTATAGGACTTTTTGTCACAGCAGTATGAGTTGTTGTACATTCAACAGATTCTTGTTGGACGAACAGGTGATTTTAATTATGACCACAGTCCATTTTCTCCACAGCATACAAAATCAGAGAATTCTATTGGACAGTACATGTTTTGAGTTTAAAGCATACTCCTGTCTTCTCAAAAAAATCCTTTAACAATTGACGATGTTCATGTAGTATTGTGACATGTTTGTATTTGCTGCACACTGCTGTGATCACTACAAAAAATTAAAACAAAATATATATGAGCTAGTTAACCTAAATACAAACAGAGTATAGGGGCCAGCCACTGAAGACGACCTGCAAAACCTCCCTTGCACCCCAAAAGGATCGAATGGGTGTAAGCTACCTCTCCACCACCTCCCTCCCTGATGAAACAGTCAACATCTTTGAAATTAAATTAAAATAATGCTTACCTGCTTTTGTTGTAAAGGAAAGACCTACTGTACCAATAATCAAATTAAACTTACATATATACTGTAAATGTATGTATGTAGTACAACAGAGTACAGTATTGCTGCACCTTATTGTACTAATTAAATGTAAAATCAACAGATCATTTGCAAACTGAAATATACAAGAAAATTGGTTTGTAAAAATGTTAACTGCTTCAAATTCAGAGCCAAAATATCTCCGTCCTACATGTGGAGCCAAAATATGTCCTTCCTTTATGTAGAGCCAAATGTCTGGTGTTTATAATACCATACTATAGCATAGCTTTATACTATACAGTACATGTCATTCATCTATAATAAGCAACTACTGACAGGAATATGAATAATCACAAAAAGCAATTAATTAAAGCACATATTGACTTGTGATCAGTAAAATAAGTCTCTAAAATGTGGGCACTGATTTGTGCTTCTGGTAAATTTGTATAAATATGATCTATAGTTGTTTGGTTGTCAGTAGTGTAACTAGTAATCAATTGTCTGTAATTATTTTCATTCACAAGTAGATTATATAGAGGTCTTCTGATACTTTCATCTGACCAGTTAATATTAAAATCACCAATAACAATATTGAACTGAGAAGTTGAAAAGGCGAGTACCTCATTTAAAGCATGACACAGTTGCTGTATTGGGATTTTAGGCGAACGATAAACACCTATTATGGTTACATGTGGAAGAATCATTGCTTTCATAATAGTTATCTCAATACCATCAATATTATGATCACGTGGATAACCAGGGATGAATTCAACCCTACTATAGACTGCTGTACCTCCATAAGGTCTTGAAGTCACAGAAGGTTGAGCATCATTTCTAAACAATGTATAGCCATCAATTGAATACATATTATCATTATCTGAACTAGTAAATCTTGTTTCTGAAAAAATATTTATATCAGTACTTGTATAATTTAAATCATGGCGAACATCATCAATATGTCTGTGCAATGATCTTGCATTAAGGAAGCAAAGTTTAAATGATACCTGATCAAAACTATAAACAGGAGACACACTAAGTTTAAGATAGCGCTCTGTTCTTAGACTGTCCATTTCAGTCTTCACATAAGGATTGACAGCTATTTTTTTGTTCACACAAATCAGTGATATACAAGCCCTCTATGGTTGTTACTCTGCTAAGACCAACATAATGTATATGAGGTATTGCTCTTCTAGTGTTAAAGTTAACAACTATTTTTTGCTCAGTATCACCTTGTGATCGATGAATTGTTTTAGCAGCAGCAGGCCGCAATGGAAACTGTTTTCTGACAACTTGCACAGTTTGGTTTCTACCAACAGCAAACTGAGTAGTAATTGGTTTTATTGGAGTCCATGTGGGTGAAATACCTTGAACATAAAGTTGTCTATTCTCATGTCTAGTCTTCTCACCAACATCAGCATGGTCAAACTGTACCCATATTATTCCTGATGGTTTATCTCTTTGGTTTAATTGTATCTTTTTAATAACATTACCAGCACCATTTGTCATGCCATCTTCAGTTCGTACATTTACTGCTATTTCTGTTCTTTCACCTACCGATAATTGGAGGTTTGAAATAATTTGTTTAGTCTTCCTAGGATCATTTGGTATTTGACTGATAATTTTATCTCTGAGCTCAGCAGAGTTAGCTCCTACTACACTATCAACTGCTTTAATAGAGTATTTCTCACCAGTTGCTGCACGATGGACTCTTGCATTGAACTCGTTCACCTTAACATTTTGAATAAACAAATGTGGTACATCCATTGGATCATGTGCACCATTTTCCTCAGTCATTCTTTCCTTAATTTTTAAAATGTCATCTTTTGTGTGGTTGCCTTCTCTTAGTCTGTTTAAAATTTCAGCAAACACTTTGCTCTCTCTCTGTCTCATAATTTCTTTAAGCTCAAACATTTTAAAGTAGTCTTGCCATAGATTAGGAGCAAGAATAGCATATTCTGAATTATCAAGATCTTTAAATATGTATCTATCCATCACTGGTTCTAACTGAAACAAGTCTCCAATTGCAATTATGCTTACACCTCCAAAGTTTTCTTTGCTTCCCTTAATATCTTTGAGTCTGTTGTTTATCTGAACATTAAACATTGTACTACCCACCATTGATATCTCATCAAGGAATATTAGTTTGACACCACCAAGTTGACTTCGTAAGGTGTTCAGTCTGCTCGAGTCAAGAGGTTTGTAATTCTTTAATGATTGACATGCTGGTATTGCGAGGGCACTGTGGATTGTATTCCCTTTAATATTAAAAGCAGCTTTACCAGTTGGGGCAAGCAATAGCAGCTTTACTTGATGAAAGTCATCACCAGCTCTTGTATTGTAATATTTTAGTGCTGCTTGATACAGTGCTTTAGTCAAATGTGACTTTCCTACACCAGCTCCTCCACTGAGAAAACAGTGGAATGGCTTATCAGTTGTTTTAATCAGATGCAAAATATGAAAGAAAAATTATTTTTGTTCTTTGTTCAATTTCTGTACCATTTGTCTGTAATCACAGTCTTGTAATTCATTTAATATAAGCTGTTCACTATTTGAGGCAGTAGAAGGGATTCCAATATCACTCGAAAGATCATAATTTTCATTAAAATCGGGATGCAGGTCTTGAGCACCCTCAGACTCATCTCGACGTTCAATGTCTTGTGTTCCTGGGGCAATTAAGTCATAACTATCATGATCATTATCATCTGTGCTGTTTAATTGATCTTGAATTTCATTGAGATCTGCACTGCATATAGCATATTGCTTCATTTGCTCATCTACTACATCTTTTACTTGAAAGAAATATTCTTGATATGAAGAACAATTACCAATCAAGTCAGTTTCCTCATTTCTCCATGCTGTAAACAACATAATAAGTTCACGATAATGCTTTTCAGAATCTACATACTTATTAAAGCAAACACTTCGTATAATTCTAGCTTTTGATCTCTTCTTATTTTCTTGTTGCCCACAAGGCTCTTTTACTTCTGCATCCTCTTCATCATTATCATTAATGTTTGTCTCAAATGGAAGATTATCAATATCCAGTTCATGTGATTTTTTGACATATGGCTTACCACATGAATCATACCATGCAGCCCAATCAGCAAGGGATACATGCTCAAGGCTAGCAGGTCGTTTGGTATATCGGTTTAACAGACCTGTTGCATAAATTTCCTCTGAATCATCATCCATTTCATTGATGTCATTTATTGATTTTAATAAGTGAACCCTGTTTTCTGGAGGTGAGGTATTGATGAATATCACTTGACGAGATGATTTTCTCATTGCAAGTTGGAGCACAATGTAAACTGCTTCCTGAGCACTAATTTCAACATTGTTCAAAAATTTATTACCAATGTCTCTTACTTGCTGTTTGATGGTAGAGTTTCCTCGTCTAGCTTCAGCACATGCAGTTCTCAATAGTTCACTCATGCCTTTTTGTGCTTTAGAAATATATGATACAATGTACATTGCACATGCATAGACATCAAGGACAAATTGAATATCCATGTTAGCTCGCCATGCACTAAGGCAAGCAGGATTATAATTATTTATTCTTAATTCATTTGGTTGCCTCTTCAGAAATATAGTTGGTGCATTTAACCCTGATCGTATAGCAAGCAAATAGTTTTTTTCCGTTATATCCAAATTTTCTAACAGTTGGTCAAATGTGATGTTTTCACCGTCTTTCAAATCATTTAAATGCTTTTTTATCGATTTCCACACATTTTTATGATGTTCACTACTTTCTTCATCAACATCTAAGGGATAGAGAACTCTTGTTGATCGCATAGGCGGTTGTGGATAATTAAAACGACATTGTGTTTTAGACTTTTTTCTGCAAGTGTGAGAATGGCGATGAACTTGCCTGTTCACAAGTTTAAGCAACTCAGGATTATCAGTTGGCCTTCTACAGCTAATTATTTTATCAATAAATTCTATAACTTCAATATCATTATCAACACCAAAGACTGGAGCATCTTCTAACCATATTAACATATGGATATGAGGTGAGCCCCTTTGTTGATACTCAACTCTGTAAAACCAATCGGCAATTCTCCCTAGAGGTGCAAGACTACTCATAAGAAAGTTGTGTAAAAATTGATTTACTTGATAGTCAAACTGTCTAGCACAAGTGACTGGGTCGCTTTGAATCAACTTGCACTTTTCTTCCCAGTTGAGATTCTCTAGCTCAGTGTCAGAGTATTCTCTGTTATTGACAATTTTACTAAGTATTCTAAGAAGGTGAGTCCACTGTGTTTCTGCAGATGAAAAACTACAAAACAAAGAGGCTGAGCCCAATTGTCTTATCATTGCAAAGATATCTTTTTTAGCCTTTTCAAAATATGGAGGTGAACCTCTTAATGCTCTTAGAAACTTAAAACCTTCATCATGGTGAATTAGTTTCTCTATCGCACCACTTTGTTTCAGCCGACCTGCTTTAATTGAACCATTGTTACCTTTACATTTTCTCAAGGCAACTTGACTTTGCCCAAGTAAAATTTTCATTTGCAGTTTCTTTGTTTTAAAGAAAATATTTTCTACACACATAGCAGCCCTTCTGTCAGACCGCCTTAACTCAGATTTGCAAATTTCACTGTAATGAACACTTGTAAGTCTGTTAGCATTGTCAGGTCGCTTTTGACCAAGAAAAATACCTGGATATGCTAATTCTTCAGAGTATTTATCTCTAAATACACTTAGAGGCCTGCTGCCTTCACCTGGAGCAACATTCAGAATATGCTGACGTTCATTCTGTGTCATGAAATCAGTGGCTGTTAACATTGTATCTGTGACCCCAGCTGGGATCTCTACCTCATCTTCACTCCAATTATCTTCATCATCAAGTGTTACCTGTGACTTACTGGTAATATCAACTGGTAATGTATCACACTCCATGTTTTTTGATTGATCCTCGAGTTGTTCAGTATCACTATCATGAAGTGGTGATAAAACATTAGAACTAGATTCAAGCCAATTTTGATTAAACGTTATCCGTTCTTCTCTGTAAAGACTACTGTTTTCAACAAGCCAATTGGCAGCTTGCACTACTTTGTGCGGTCTTACATTCAGAGATAAAGCTGAACTTTTATACTGCAACCTTCTCTTGAGATTAACTTTAATGGTTCCAGTTTCATCTGGTAACCTTGGTAACATGCTAACAGTATTAGTAATATCTGCTGGAACATTTACAATGTTGCCATTGATTTTTAATTGTTTGCCCCTGGGAGCTTGCATGATTTTTTGAAATGCTAATCTTGGAGCAAGTAATCGACATTCCAATTCATTCAGGTCAAAAAATGTTGGTTTTGGTGGAAATTGCATTCCATTTATGGCAGCACAAGGTGGAACTTTATTTTTTGATAAGTAGTTGTGACATGATCTACACAACCATTCAACATTATCAACACTAGTTTTATGGAGAAGATATTTTTCAATATTTTGATTAGTTTTCCTTAGAGTTGCAGCAGAAGACACACTATGCCTCTATGCCTATACAACAATTGGTCACAACAACTGCAAATGTAGAGTGGACCTTTGGACACAATATCATGAAACTTTAATATTAAACTTTGTAAAGTTAGAGCTCCACTTGCTTTTCTTTTCCTACATTCCTTCATGTATTCATTGTTCTTTTCCTTACTTTGAGGACTCTTAGTTAACTGCTTTCTTTTCCTATATTCCTTCATGTATTCATTGTTCTTTTCCTTACTTTGAGGACTCTTAGTTGAGTGCTTTGTTTTCCTATATTCCTTCATGTACTCATTGTTCTTTCTCTTACTTTGAGGATTTTTAGTTAACCGTTTTGTTTTCATATAATCCTTCATGTATGAATTTCGGTTGTTTTTAACATTTTGATCAATTAATTTGTTCGTCAAAACATTTTCCTTTAATGTTTCCAAATCTTTGTGCTGATTTTCAACTAAATTTGAACTTGCAGAAAATGGGACTGTTGATACATAATGGTATTCATCTATATGTCCCAAAAAAACATCAGTTGGCCGCTGTGTTGAAGATACAGCTCGTATAAAATTGACCTCACGAAAATGTTCTTGTGACTCAGTAATAACAATTCTTAAATTAAGTTGGTCAGCAACAGCTTGTATAATCAGGCCATCACACCATGTTCCTTGCATAGACATATTATTAAGATATTGTAACCAAGAATACTCTGTATTACTTTCAATAAATCTCTCAGGATTCTGTCTCATATATGTGATACCAGCAGCTCTGATATCTAAGTGGTGACTTGGATCACCATATAGCTGATGTGAAACAGCTCTAAAAAAACAATCACCTGCACCACCAACATCAAGTGGTCTCAACTGAAAATAATGGCGTAATCTTTGTTCTAATACTACATGTGAAGGTAGTGTTATTCTAGTTTCCCTGTTTTCATTTTGCACAGGACCTGGGTTTAATTCAATATCACCAGACATTAGAAGCTTTTGGTAAGAAACACAATATTGCTCATTGACACAATTACAATTGTTAGGCACAGTCATCAAGTCACTATTTAAACCATGCTCAGGAACATAACACGACTTAATACACAAGGAATTCTGTACTCTGTGATTACTCTTCTGAACCTTTATACTAGAATGTTTAATATGTCCAAAGGACTGCGTAAAAAAATTACGTCTGTGTACAAATTTAACATAAAAATCTTTGTAATTAGTAGCTAAAGTATTTAAAATGGATGACTTAGGAGTGGATCTTTTAAGAACTCGCTTAATTCTTTGTCTATTTTTTCTCTTACTTAAGGCTTGCATAATCTTCTTGATTGGTATTCTAGACGGTTCTCGGTCTCTATAAAATCGTCCAACATTCGACTGTCTGATTAGTTTCCTTACAGTCGATCTAGAACTTTTCAAACAAGGATTTAAATTATTGTTATTGGTAGTACAATCATCGACAGTGCTACGAGAACAAACATTGTTTCGCTCGATTAATACTTCCTCGATCAATTTACCTTCAATATTAACAACTTTCCTCCGAAGAGGCATAACAACTTTCCTCCGAAGAGGCATAACAACTTTCCTCCGAAGAGGCATAACAAGAGGATTATTTGTCCTCCGAAGAGGATTATTTGTCCTCCGAAGAGGATTATTTGTCCTCCGAAGAGGATAGTAAATCACATTAACGAATTCATTATAAATCATGTTGAAAAATACAGAATACTTACCAAATTTGCAGTATTTTTCTTCGTCTTCGAACTTCGAAATGTCATGCGGTAACAATCGGCTGTCAGTCGTAAGTTGTCGTCGTCATCTGGATTTTGATTGGCTCCGAAGGCATTCTTTTGTTAACTTACATTACACCACTCGCACGACAGCAAGGTATCTACTAGCGCATGCGCAGTAGATACAAAAAGGTAAGCGCGTTGAAAAAAGCCACTGAAAAAAGTATTGAGCAACTCCGTGAGAAATATTTAGCCAAAAGAAAAAAGGATGCTGATGCACTTCTTACTGATCTGATCATAAGTCAGTTCGGCGGCGCGTTAGGAGAGTTGAACGTTATTGAAAGTCCAGAAAGTCTAGCAGATGAGTTGAAAACAAACATACTTCTGAAAAAAGATATAGAGAATATGGTTTCCCTAATTAGTCCATATATTCCCATTATTGGAATTATATCTGGCGTTGCAACTACTGGAAAACATGTCTATCAACATAAGAATAAACCACCTCAAAAAATAAATGATAATGAAGGCCATAAAAACATAGAATAAGGCCACCCCAAAAAATAAATGAAGGCCATCAAACAGCTTAACATACGCCCGCCAGCCATATAGGCCACCCTTAGTAGTGTAATAATGAGGTGTGTGGGCACATCTTGCCCGTATTACTTTTTATAAATATTGTCGGAAAGGAGGAATGACTTTTCGACAATATTTATAAAAAGTTATACAGTTGAGGTGTGCCCATACCCCCATTCTCTATACTACTTCCGTGCAGCTTTCCTAAGCGGTGTTCAATCTTGAAATCATATTGCTGGGGAGTTTTTGTAGCCATCTTGCCATCTGTCCTTCCGGATTTTTGAAATTCAAGAGATACCAGGGGCGGATTTAGGGTACGTCAAGCACGTCATGCGACGTAGACAAAAATCCCAGACTAATTTATTCATGAATTAATTAGTTGGAATAAATTTTAAAAAATTATTTAAAATTTGAAAATTTCAAATTTTAAGAATATTCAAATTTTTAAAAAAATTATATGAATTTTTAAATTTTTTAAATTTTCAAAAATTTCATTTTCGCACGTATTTAGCGCTATATCGAGGAAAATTGAATAATTCTCTGACTCAGCCCCCCTCCTCGGCTGGAGGACACTTAGTGTCTTGGTCTACTTCATGTAGCCTGAACGAAACTGTTCATACGGTAGGGATAGAGAGGGATGTCATTCACTCCATTTACAAATGTGGATAATTAGACTACGTCAAAATGGCCGTCTACGTCGAAATAACGAGCACTGATTGGACAAAGACAATAGAGGTACGTCGGAAGTAGATAGTCTACGTCGGAAGTAAAATATTTTGACGTTCTTTGGCTTTTGATTGGCTCGCAAAGGATATTTCGACGTACACGGACTACGGCAAGAGTGCCAGACTACGGCATAACTAAGCTATCTGAGCCGGCAGTCAAACTTCTGCTTGAGACTGTCACGGAACTTGTAGAGAATGTTCTACACTACAGAGTGGAAACGATGAATATTTGTTGAAGGCGATCTGTTGCGATTTGACAAAGAAACTCTAATCGTGTGGTTTGACTTTCCTCGTGGGTAATTACATCGGGATATCGACGCGGAGGCATATATTCCTCAGTATGCTAAAGCTGTTTGTTGAACGAAAGTTAAGAAACGTTGTATGGTGAGTGGATACTATCTTATCTTTAGTTCCTCAGACTTGTGCAACCGTGCTCGAGTATATTTATGAATAATTCATAATTATTGAGATAATGAGATGTGTTACAAATATAAGTAAGTAATCCATCACTGAATATTATAATTAAATCTTACTGTAGCCGAAAGTTTGTAGCAATTTTAGATCAATAGCGACAGAATGTAAATCATTTTTAATATACAATTTTAAAAAAATGTAAAAATTCATTTATTAAAAAAAGGCAGCAATTAGGTTTATATATTATTTCATCATATATTATATATATATATATATATATATATATATATATATATATATATATATATATATATATATATATATATATACTGTAGAAGATGTTGTAAAAACTTTTGGCAGAGTGCTCGATGGGAATCCAGAGCATATAGTTAAAGTTCAAAGACTCAACAGGTTATTATTGTTATATATATATATATATACAGTATATATGTGAAATAGTAAAATGTACTTTAAACAAAACAATTTTCTAGGCTATATCTGAGCTAGCATATTCATCTCTTCTCTATACTAACAATGTTATATTATGTTAATATAACAGTAAATACCTTCTTGGGCTTATTATGCAACATCGATAATTTAGATGTTGTGTAGTGGACTCGAGGGGGTATATATTGTCCATAGTTTGTTAATTATTAATGTATACACCAAACAAGCAAATTTTGAATTTTGCTTTCTTGTAGATTCCCCATCACCGTAAATTATTATTTTCTTCTTTCATATGTATTTGTACTATCTATATTATCTTGCAATGAAATAAAGTATTTATATATACAGTATATATATATTTCTGGGGGGGGGGGGGGGGGGGGGAAGAGAAAAAAAAGTACTTGGTAGTTACTAGTTAGTATGTATGAGTATGACTTGGAATGATGTAGAGAGGTGAGCTTCTCTATATGTCCATGAAATGTCCCATGTGGTCTTTTGATACTAAAATGACTTCTAATCAGACAGTCTCTGGCTGGATAGAGGTATTAAGGCAAGTATCTGGTGCCTCAAAACCAGACAACTCAGGGTAAATAAGGGGTAAAGTATTAGTTAAGATGACTAGGATGATGTAGAGAGGTGAACTCCTCTATGTCCATGAAATGTCCTATATGGTCTATTCATAATTCTTCTTCTAATCAGACAGTATCTGGTGCCTCAAAACCAGACAGCTCAGGGTAGATAAGGGGTAAAGTATTAAGTAGTTAAGAATTAAGATGACTAGGATGATGTAGAGAGATAAGCTCCTCTATGCCCATGAAATGTCCTATATGGTCTATTCATAATGCTTCTTCTAATCAGACAGTGTCTGGCTAGTATGTGTTAAGGCTAGTATCTGGTGCCCCAAGACCAGACAGCTTGGCAGCTAAGGGATTGCACTTGCAGCAAGTGGCTGCAATTGACCTTACAAAATATGTTGGAGCCTTGGCTGTCCATGTTGGATTCACTGTACAACAGTGATTCATAGGCATGCTGATGAGCTCTGACATGGAGCAAAACAGTCCTAAAAAGTTGTCTCCAATAATGATAAAAAAAAATACAAAAGCACAAGTCCTTAAAAAATCATAAAATGTTGTTTAAAAAACACAAGTTAAAACTGTAAGATTTTGCTAAATAGTCTTGCCAGAATGCAGGAAATGCCATTTCAGGGAACCAAATTTTAAAAATTTTCCGGGGGGGCATGCCCCCGGACCCCCTAGAAATAATATTTCCGGGTTTTGACGTACTCTGAAAAATTCCTGGATCCGCCTCTGAGAGATACTGCAACGAGGAATGATCAGTGCCAATTTTAAAATTATTTCCGTACAAGTAAGGTAAGGATGGAAATGTTCTGCAGCTCGCACAAACGCCAACAACTCTCTCCTTGTAACACAATACTGCTTTTCCGGCTTACTTAAAGTTTTGCTAAAGTAGGCAATTGGACATTCCACTCCATTGGTGACTTGCGAGAGGACGGCTCCTACAATATACAATATACAATATGATTTATTAGTTATTCCCCATAAGGGCTTTTCATACTAACTAATTTACAATGGCAGAGTTGAATAATAATATTTATATGCAAATAGAATTGAAATTACTATCACGTATAAAATTTACATAATTAAACTAAACTAAAATAGCATCTCTAATAAGAATGTTAAAGTTTCCTATTAGTTAACTCTGTTCTTACTGTTTATTCCTACAGCTACATTGCTGGCGTCTGTATCCAGGATGAACGACCTACCAAAATGTGGGTACGCTAATGTACATCCATTCATCAAGTGCTCTTTTAACGCTTGAAAAGCTGACGCGCATTCTTTGGGCCGTTCAAACGGTGCGTTCTTCTCGCTCAGCGTAGGAAAAGGTTTAGCTATATTAGCAAAGCCAGGCACAAAGCGACGATAATATGTGCATAGTCCAAGAAAACTTTTTGTTTCCGGAGTATTCTTAGACTGAGGCCACTGTCCAATCGCCTTTACTTTATCCGGATCAGTAGACATCCCGTCCTTCGACACCACATAGCCCAAGTAGTTGACTTGTCACTGGAAGAGATTACACTTCTTCGGATTCAGTTTCAAATTCGCTTTCCGCAGCCTCTCAAATACTTGGGACAAGTTCTTCATATGTCGATCGAAATCTCGTGAGTGAACAATTATATCATCAAGGTATACCAAACACGTTTCCCATGGAAGTCCAGCTAACACCGCTTCCATTAACCTTTCAAACGTTGCCGGCGCATTACACAGTCCGAACGGCATTACTGTAAATTGCCAAAGGCCTTTCCCAAACGAAAACGATGTCTTCTCTTTGGCGGTCTGCTCAAGCTCAACTTGCCAATAACCACTCTTTAATTCGAGCGTGGAAAACCAACAAGCTCCATTTAGTGTATCTAGTGTTATACCAATCTCGTTCCCAGAGCCCACGTTCCCCTTTCCCAGCGGGCGGGAAACGAGAGACTCTGGGATAATCCGTTCACGCAATCACAGGATTCTTGTTATCCGGAAGAAGAGTTATATAGAGTTCACTGTGTTCATCAGCCAATGAAATATCGATGTGAAACGGATTATCCCAGAGTCTCTCGTTTCCCGTGGGGAACGTGGGCTCTGGGAACGAGATTGGTGTTATACCTATTCGCGGTGGTGGGAACGAATCTTTGCGAGTGACGTCATTCAATCGGCGATAATCTACGCAGAATCTAGAAGATCCATCTTTTTTTCTTACCAGGACCACAGGCGAACTCATTCTTCGACAGCCCGATACGCTTCCTCTCTTTTTGCAATTGGAATGCGCCTTGGTGGTGGTTTTATAATGATACTGCATCTCCGGTTCCTATCTTGTGTTTAACCCCAGTAGCCCGTGCCAGGTCTCCTGGATTGTCCCTTGGAAAAAACATTTCGATAGCTATTCAGTAGAGTTGCCACTTTACTGCTTTGTTCTTCGTTAAGATTTTCCGTACTTTTCTCGAACAAAGTTTTCAAATGGTCAGGCAGGTACGGTGGCTCAGAAGGGACATGGTCCGCGCTGCTCTCTTTGTCTCTTTGCTACTATTTTATCCAAGACGTCGCTCTGTTTTTTTCCGCGCCGCTCTGTTTATTGTTTTTTTTTGCGCCGCTGTTTTTCCCCTCGCACCTCTCTGTTTTTTACTCCCCGCGCCGCTCTGTTTTTTCCTCGCGCCGCTCTGTTTTTCTCCCCGCGCCGCTCTGTTTTTTCGTCGCGCCGCTACGTTTTTTTAACTCGCGCCGCTGTGTTTTTTCCCCACACCGCTCTGGGTTTTTTCCCTCGCGCCGCTCTGTCCCCTCCCCCCTGTTATATTGCATTTTCAGCTCTATCTATCCATATTTGCCATACATTGAGTCACACATATTAAACGCGAGTTTTATCGAAGTACAGAATGTCAGTATACATATACATAGTTTTCATCAGTTTAGTGTGCTCTGTTGCTGGAGTACTTCCCAAATATACTCCAGCAATACAAAGTGATGGATTAACTCGAGACGAAATCATTGAAAAATACTTCGTTCTTGGATTCAATGCTCCTGAAATTTTGGGATTTATTGTGAACGTTCATGGCATAAGTCTTAGCTTGAGACAGTTGAAAAGAATCCTTAGAACTAAAGGTTGTAGAAGACGAAGATCTCCAAATAGTATAGACGAGGTTGTGAAAGCAGTGGAAGACGAGCTGAAAGGTAGTGGTAGTGTCATTGGTTACCGAGCAATGCATCAGCGGCTTATCAACGATCACAGACTAGTCGTAACGCGAGATACTGTTCGTCAAGTTTTAAAAATACTGGATCCTGAAGGTGTTGATTTAAGGTCAAAACACCGATTAAGAAGGAGAACATACAACGCTAAAGGACCTAACTTTCTGTGTCATATAGATGGCTACGACAAGCTGAAACCGTTTGGATTCTGCATTCATGGTGCTATTGATGGTTTCAGCCGCCGCATCCTGTGGTTGGAGGTTGCCTCATCAAATAACGACCCTAAAATAATCAGTCAGTACTACACTGACTACGTGAGACGTCTAGGAGGTACTGCGCGGATAATCCGAGCTGATAGAGGAACCGAAAACGTAAATGTAGCAGCCATACAGAGTTTTTTTCGCCGATCATCTCATGATGATTTTGCTGGCGAAAAGAGCTTTATGTACGGAAGATCAACTTCAAATCAGAGAATTGAGGCGTGTTGGGGACTCCTGCGAAAAGGGTGTGCTGACTGGTGGATACGATACTTCAAAGGTATGAGAGACTCCGCCATTTATGATGATGATGATATAGTTCATCGGGAATGTCTAAAGTACTGTTTTATGGATATATTACAAGCCGAATTACACAGGATTGCAAGGAATTGGAATGTACATAGGATTCGTAAATCCAACAACGCCGAGTCCCCCCCTGGTCGACCGGATATATTGTACTTTAATCCTGACTCAGTTGAAGCTCAGGATTACCTGGAACCCGTTGATGGAGATGAAAATGATATTGCAGAATAAATGTTTTCTACGAGACCACTGTTAAGAGGATGTTCTGCAGAGTTTAATGAACTTGTACAGATGATCATGGAGGACGAGAACCTAGAAATGCCTCGTAACGCTAGTGACGCTAAAACTCTTTATACTAATTTACTTGAAATTATTGAGACCATTGACACTGAGTAGTAAGATACAATAATGGAAACCGTGTTCCATGTAAACTTTAATATAAACAATGAAGTAGAAAACTGGGTTCTATGACTGCGTTTCTGTTAGTGCTGTGTACTCTCACATATGACCCTGACTTGAACACTAAAATTTCCAGATATTTCAACCAAAGTCATTAAACTTGCCATTTATCATACAGTAGTTAATTTACAGTTTTGCTTCTTTGGCAACAAGTTTACGCGATTGATTTGGATCAAAACTTAACCTAAAATTAAATATACATGGGGGTAAACCTATGGGCTAAGCACTGCAATTTACCAAACAATGGAAACACAACTGCAATTACCGGAAAAAGTGTCTTTTACGTCTAGAACCATGCCTTAATACTTCTGAACTTGCAACCACATTAAACACAACTACAATTAAAGATTATTATAAGTAAATGATGGCATTGAGGGGTTTAGTGATTAATAGCGAAGCGCACAGATGACGTCGAATTCATTTTTGTCTGAGTTTATAGTAGAAATCCCTCGATATTCAATTTCCGTTTGTTTGTCTGTGCGCTTCGCTATTGTCCCCGAAAGCCGAGGGAGAGTTTGTGGAAGACGAGTCCCACAAACCCTTCCGAAACTTGAGGGGCATTTAATCACTAATAACCCAAAATCTTATGCATTTACTTTGTAATTACATGATCACCGAGGAAATAAACAAAAGAATAAACATGCGCAAAGACAAATTATTATTTAGTTCACGATCACCTCGATTTTATTTGATGTAGCGCGGTTGTTTATTTATAATAATTACTCTCAACCACGCATAAATCGAGTTAATGCCCCGAGCTAATATATATTAGCCTGGGGCAATTAACTTGATTTATGCTTGGGGGGGAATAAGCTTTAATCAATGGTCACGAATGTGATAAAGGATTTATCATCGCGATCAAAGTGTTTTTTAGACAGCCTCTCTCATAACGAACTCAGTATCTCAGTTTTCTTAGGCAACCTCAACCTCGGTAACTAGTTAACAATTAGTCACCGAAGTCGAGGTGACTATCGGTGAATATTTACCGAGCCGCGAAGCGGCGAGGTAAATACACCGATAGTCACCGAGACTGAGGTGACTAATTGTTTTAGTATAATTTCAGAGGTTGATAAAAAACCAATAACGTTGAAACAAAAACTTTTAAACAACTGCTTTCATTTTAACAGTGGTGATTCTGTTTATTCACAGGCGATGTTAGCAAGCCACAGTCTTTGTCAGTAAATAATTTCAAAAAAAGAGTAAACAACATCCTACTTTGGAATTGAACTTGTACATACATTCAAATATATGCTAAAAAGACTTTTATTCTGGTGTTTTGGATCCTGTGTTACGGCTTTTTTGCACTTAATTCATGTTCAATATGTTCTTCACTCATGACGAATTTTTCGAAAACTTCGCTACGACCAAAACCTAGCCAAAACATACAAAAAATACGAAGAATTATAGAAAATATACTTCCTTACCTTTATAAAGTTTTGTTTTCACGATATTTGATATGTACAACATCTCAGTGATAAATGTTTTCAGTATTTTGCTCTTTTGCTTGTCTCAAAAACTACAGACCCCATTTTGAAAATAAAAATCAACACTTCAATGAATCGACAAATTCTAAAATCTCATACTTCAAAATGACAACTCCGAATGGGAGACTGAAACGTGTAAAGTCAGTGCAGTGTTGAATAAGTACCAGTCTCTTTTCCAAAACTACTTTTGAAGAACAATTTCTTGTGATGTAATAGTCACCGCGCTAGGCGGTGACTATCACCTCAGATTCACCGCTGAGCGGACCAATCAGAAAGCTGGAAAGCCTCTTTTCCACTATGAAATTATACTAATATAGGTTAGTTACCAAACCCGGCCCGAGGTAACTACGTCAGTTATTTACCGAGGCCGAGGTAAATAACTTACGTAGTTACCGAGGTTGAGGTTGCCTAAGAAAACTGAGATACAGAGTTCGTTATCACAGAGGTTGTCTAAAAACACTTCAGTCGCGATGATAAATCCTTTATCACATTCGTGACCATTGATTAACCCTTATTTTCCCAACCACGCATAAATCAAGTTAATTGCCCCGGGCTAAATAATTGACGTAGTTACGTCGAGTTCGGTAACTAACCTATATTTAAAGTGCCCCTAACCTCGACAGTTTTTATTGTCTTATTTGGAAGAACTTTTAAAATGATAAAGTAACTTCTTTGGAAGATTTTCGCTTTTTGGCTTTGTTTTTGAGATATTTCGTTTTGTTTGATATGCAATGTCCGGAATTTACGTCACACATGCATGACTTATTGATGAACGCAAAGATATATAATATTCTCTGATAAGTCATCATGCATGTGTGACGTAAATTCCGGACATATCAAACAAAATGAAGTATCTCAAAAACAAAGCGAAAAAGCGAAAATCTTCCAAAGAAGTTACTTTATCATTTTAAAAGTTCTTCCAAATAAGACAATAAAAACTGTCGAGGTTAGGGACACTTTAATATAGAGAACGAATTGATTATTATGAGGGACATTTCCTCATTAATATACTAATGAGGGACGTTTACTCTAATTGGACCTCATGAATACTGGATGAGGGCCGTTTAGAACTAAACGTCCCTCATCCAGTATTAATGAGGGAAATACGACATTAATCGTCCTTCTTGAAACAAGGTGATCATGCATGTAATTACTTAAATTTGAGTATTATAAGTACTTAATTTTGAGCGTTAGTATTAGCAAACCTTCTTTGCCTTCTTTTCAACATGCACACAAGTTTTGTGTTGGACTTAGAACGCTGTTTATAGAAATGTTTAAAAATTTTAAACAAACTGAAGACAAAAATGTATATAAATGAAAACGTTGTTTACTTGAAAGCTCCAGTTTCTTAGCAGATATCAATGTCCCACTATTGGCTGCTAAAAATTTTATTCACTTCCTCGCGAAACTGGGGAAATGACTGATAAGTAGTTGGCAGCTCCAGGACTGACCCACAGGTGTGTGCGACAGGACGTCTCGCCATGCCATGCAAGTTAGTAAACGTTACTCGTATTGAATCGACGCAGACCATAGTCGCACCAGTGCAGTAACGCAGGAACTTCACCAATTTCTCATCATCTAGCCCTCTGATATATCGCTTCAAAAACGAAAGCGCATCGCCCTGGGAATTGCTAGTTGGTTCAGCTAATATCAGGTTTAAGACTCTCTTCACTGTTGGTTTTGTATTTGCGTAAAGCTGCTTCAGTGATTCCATCGAGGTAAATCCCACGCAACTAAGGAGGTTCTCCAAAGGTTTCTTCCAACTATCTATGATGTACTGTGCCACTTGCACCATTTCTTTATGAGCTAGTTCAACTATCACTGCAACCCGCTGCTCTTTTACAGGAACTCTCCTGCAAGAAAACCTATCGAGAAAATCAATCCATTCTTCGTTCTCATCTTCGTTTAATTCATCATTACTTAGAGCTGCATTGATGAGGTCTCTCTCATCCTTAGATACATACGCCAAAAACGACTCCAGCAAAAGTTCATCCGGTATCTGGTTTTCTTCAAAGAGGGCGGCAAACATGAAAACTTTACTTAGTTTAACTGGAAAGAACTTGACCTCCTTATACCCTTTGACCAGAATTCGGGCAGTTGCTCCCCATTCAGCTTCCTTAAAATCATGCCTGACAGCTGGCACCCGTTCTTCCTCCCCAACGGTACATGAATCATAAAACGAACACCAAAATGCCGACAAAGCATCTCGCAACACACCGCCATTATCAACCCCCCACTCTTCTTTCCCGAACGCATTTACCATAACAACTTTGACAGGGCTATCCATAATCGATCCATCTTTAAAAGCTTCGATCATATCTTCCATAATTTTCACTCTTCTAATTTTAAGGATTCTGGAAGATACAAGTGAAAAAATTATATGATATGATAAATGTTATTAATATGACTTTAAAAGCAGCAAAAAAAAAAACAAACACGGAAATGCGACTTTCCCTTTCTAAAGATACCTGTGGAACTGAATTTGTCATGCAAGAATTTCAGCAATAACTCAACAAGAAATAAAAGCTTTTTATGCCTTCTGTCGTGTACGATAATTAGTTCTATATATAAATCTTCCGATACATTGCGTGTTGCATTTCCTGAGCTCCGTTTACTGGGTGAATTAATATAATGACTTTGACGCGTTTTGGGATAATCTGGCTAGGGGTAAAAATCCCCTAGCCGCTTTATTTAAACTTTGAAAACAGAAATTATAAACTATGTATTTTACAAACGTGCTAAAATGGTTTCACCCAGTGAAGGTGAGGGCCAGATAACGCCAAAACCTAGAACAATATCTCTATAACTAAAAATTATGGACGCAGATATGGGGAGGAGGCGGGTAAATAAATTTCAGAATGTCTTTACTTGGCAGTGGACTGTATGTGAATGGCAGTAAAATAGTGATAGGGTGTGTTATAACCCCATTCCAACTTCCCTGAGGTGTTTACGGTATTTCTTATCTTAAAAGTCATGTGTTCTCGATACACTTAATTATGCAATCTGCCTATCTTTCAACATTAACACGACGGAAGGCATAAAATTCCTATTCGCGAGCAAATATTTTATTTATGCCTTCTGTCGTGTACGATAATTAGTTCTATATATAAATCTTCCGATACATTGCGTGTTGCATTTTCTGAGCTCCGTTTACTGGGTGAATTAATATAATGACTTTGACGCGTTTTGGGATAATCTGGCTAGGGGTAAAAATCCCCTAGCCGCTTTATTTAAACTTTGAAAACAGAAATTATAAACTATGTATTTTACAAACGTGCTAAAATGGTTTCACCCAGTGAAGGTGAGGGCCAGATAACGCCAAAGCGTCTTCGCACAGCGAAGATGCGCCCCACCCCAGGCAAATGCAACACCAATGTGAATGTCACGCAACATAATAATTATTATGTGACCATCTTGAATTATAAAGAGAGCTACGATAATAGAACAGTCGCCCTTGCTAACTGTCTAAGACCATATTGAATTATAAGAGAGCTACGATAATAGAACAGTCGCCCTTGCTAACTGTCTATGACCATATTGAATTATAAAGAGAGCTACGATAATAGAACAGTCGCCCTTGCTAACTGTCTATGACCATATTTAATTATAGAAAGGGAGCTACGATAATAGAACAGTCGCCCTTGCTAACTGTCTATGACCATATTGAATTATAAAGAGAGCTACGATAATAGAACAATCGCCCTTGCTAACTGTCTATGACCATATTGAATTATAAAGGGAGCTACGATAATAGAACAGTCGCCCTTGCTAACTGTCTATGACCATATTGAAATATAACGAGAGCTACGATAATAGAACAGTCGCCCTTGCTAACTGTCCATAACGTGAGTGTTGATGACAATTGACAACCGATCACGGGCAGTCGCCCTTGCTAACTACAAATGATCGCTTGACAGCTGTATAACAATGGGAAATAGATTAACTACGTTGTAATCATGTGCTGCCCGTGCTACACAAATTAATCAACGAACTAATTAGGAGATGTCCGGCCAAAAAACTCCCATTTTAAATTCGTGCTATGAACTTTTAGATGAAATGACAGTAACCCAATATGTAACCCTACTATAAAGCATCATCGAACATGAAAGATTGCAATTGTTGCCAAACAAAAAATTATCGTAATAAAATACTAAACCTGAACAGATCTGTGACACTTCAATAAGACAGCCTTGTCAGCTAATTGGCTTAGCCTAGCTCGGTTTGTTTCAAGGAGGTTGAAGGATTTTCGCCCCTGGTACCTGCTAGACAATCCCATTCTCCAGTGAACACAAACTGAGAACTTTCAATAACAATGATCAAGCTAATTGTTTCAAGGATTTGGAAAGACTGCTGCCCTTGCTCGACAGTCTCCTAATTTACTCCGATGCACCGCGACTGCCAGTGTACCGGCCTTTATGACTAGCTAATGGTTACGAGTATGCCAGGACACGTATTTACATATATATATATATATATATATATATATAATATATATATATATATATATATATATATATATATACACCTCTTGCTCCCTACGTCAAAACGGTGGATCTGGAGGACAACGTCAAAGTTCCGACTTCAACCGAGAAATGAATCAATGAAGATTCTATAGTTTGTAGTTGTCATCCACCAAGGAAATAAGTGCAAGTGGTCTATACAAGCTGGTAAATCAGGGAAGCCAGGAAAAAACCTGCTGCTGGTAAAAACCCTTTGGGAAAAGCCAGTGACAGGAAAACCTGAGTGGGGACAAGATAAAACCAGCAAGCTTCCCCACGAAGCATTAATAAAATTAGAGTCCTTCCGTGTGAAAATTGTTAAGTACTATAAATAAAGTTTGCTGAATATGCATAATATTGGTTATCCAATTGTATCTCCATCGTCCGTGACACGCTATTATGCATATACTTGAAATCTGGTCTCCCAAGTGCTGAATCAACCACTTAGATCAACCATGTAGGCAATCGGAAACTGGAAGATGCGTACTGAATTCTGTAAGGCAAAAGAAAACAAAACGGCAGAATCTAATCCAAGGTACGGGATATTCACATATGTGCATGAGATGGTTCACGACCAGAAAAGTAACCTGACATCCTCAAAGGCAAAGACCAAAATGAGGGTGCCATATAGGTGGTTAGTGGAAGAGAAAATAAACACCATAAAATTTGTAGGGTCAAGCCCCGGACTTCAAAAGTTAATGAGATAAAATAACAACACCCAACACATGTTGGGAGAATACCGCAACTCAAGTGAGGATCAAACTTGAAATAAATGAATACCAAATTGCTTAACCATAAGAAAACACATCAGCCAATAATAATAATAATAATAATAATAATAATAATAATAATAATAATAATAATAATAATAATAATAATAATAATAATGATAATAATAATGATAATAATAATGATAATAATAATGATAATGATAATGATAATAATAATAATAACAATAGTAAACCCAAACGTTGAGTAAACCAAAACGTTGAGTAGATTTAGAAAAAACGCGAAAGATAATAATGATAATCTTTATTTATACAGGTTAACCTTGTCAGCTGCATGCCATAGGCATAGCTGTCATAAATAGAGGACCTGTGCTTATAAACTTTTTCGCAAGGACAAGCATGGCAGACAGTTTAATGTCGCCGCATCACTAGCCTTGGATGGCCAAAATATATTAATAAATAAACCTCGTATGAGGAAAAAACTCCAAATACATGGAGACAATTGCTTAACCATAAGGTTAAAACAATACCTCAGCCAATTAAGGTGAGGACAAACCCAACTAAAGTTGGGACAAACCTCACATAACATGAGGAAAAAACTCCAAACACATGGAGACAATTGCTTAACCATAAGGTTAAAACAATACCTCAGCCAATTAAGGTGAGGACAAACCCAACTAAAGTTGGGACAAAACCTCACATAACACGAGGAAAAAACTCCAAATACATGGAGACAATTGCTTAACCATAAGGTTAAAACAATACCTCAACCAATTAAGGTGAGGACAAACCCAACTAAAGTTAGGACAAAAATAATAAAGGTTGTGGCAAGGTCAAACATGGCAAACATCACTGTCGCCCCAACCTAACCCTTGTATGCCACAAAACAAAATTGTGAGGACGAAGCCTCGACAAAACTTGCAGAAGCAATTAGCTCGATATACACGGCTGTGAGACAAAGTCATCACAGAAAAAGTGAGGACGAAGCCTCGAATTGTATGCAAGAGCAAATATTGCTATAATTAATGCCCTGAGAGCAAAGTCGTCACAGCAAAGCGAGGACAAAGCCTTTTAGTCAAAACATGCAATGAAGCCTCAATAATAACATGCCAGCTTCATGAATAACATGTAATTGTGCCTCGTTGAATGAGCGAAGACAAAAGAGATGTAGTTGCATTTACAGTAATAATGATAATAACAACAGTAATAATAACAATAATAAGATAATAATAATAATCGAACGATTAGTAGTAATAATAACAGTAAAGCAAAACTTTTCGTAGATTGAGAGAAACGTGAAGGATTATAATTTTTTAGCAGAGAAAAGCATGGCAGACAGACAGGTTGATGTCGCGACGTCACCAGCCTTTGGCCCTTGGGTGGCCAAAATCTATTAATAATTAAACCTCACATAGGACAAACTCCAAATACATAGAACAATACTTCAGCCAATTAGGGTGAGGAACACATCCAACAATTGCTGGAACGATACCTCACATAAAGTGAGGAACAAGAACGTAATAAACCGTAAACAACAGGTTACGGCGAATTAGGGACAGTTATTACTAAGACTATAGTATATAATAGTAAAATTTCTATATTTAAAACTGATTATGACTACATTAAAATTCCTGTGGAAATCTAGATTTAATTTATTAAGAACGAAATTAGTTCAAATGACGCGAAAAAAACCCAACCAGATAGAGCGGTTATTGTATAGTAAAACAGTTGGACCATCAGTCTGAACGCGCGTTCCCGAAAAATTATAAGATTGCTTTTGACCTAATCGCAGTCACTGGGGCTTAAGCTGGACAGTGTTTGCCCTACCGCATTGAGAGAAAACCACATCTTCAAACTTCCGTAGTATAGACTAGCATATGGCCGCTTTTATCCTTAAGCATAAATCATAGTGATATCGTGCAACCGTCTGGTCCAGTCAGTCCAGCTCTTCGTATACAGTTCCCTAGAGTTCTAATTGCATTCGAAAAGTGTTTTTAGGGCCGCTCTTGAATTCTTACCAGTTTCTGCCTGGCAATGATCTACAGAAATGCCAACCTGTGTTGTAATAGGACAACTGCGGCAAAAATTGCTTTAAATTGTTGTATGGCGTCACGTCGCCGCTGTTGTAGATCTCATTAATACTAATCCAATTTTAGGATAACCTCATTATCTCAAATATCCTGCACACTAATCAACTGTGGCGAGTAATCCTATCAATAACCGGACATACCAAAATGTTTAAAACATTGCGTGCAATTGTGCAAACTACCGATTAGCTCACAAAGTTTAACCATAATGTATAAGCTTTAAAATTATATCGCTTGCAAATTGTCATACGACTGCAACAGCGAATGGCTGAACAATGCCGGACGGATAGTATATTTCATAATACTAGACGCGGAATTGTGGGAATCAACAGAGCAAATTATCAAAAGGTGATTACCCACGCCGAGTCGACGGCGCTTCTGGCGCGGTTCTAAACGTCGGAAGGATGTGTTTATTTATAACAACATGCACTATCGTTTGGATGAAACATTCAAACCAATGCCGCTACCGCGTGGTATTATACGATAAGGAATATTTTGTGGTGCTCAAGCGTTCAATCTCGTAGCCCCACGTATGCAATCAAACATCAAAATCACGTTACTGTATTAAACTGGGGATGAAGGAATTAAATAGCTAGGATAGCAGACATTTGTATGCTAACTTGATCGTCGCGATCTTTAGTTTGACGACACTATATAATAGCCTCATACGAACTTACTCCATTGGCTTGTGACAATCATATAGAGCAGATAACTATGTACTTGTCGAAAATAGCAATTATTATTAGATGCGAAGAGGTGCGAACAAATATAACCGAAATGCGTGTTGAGTACATACAAATTGTAGACATTTGTTTCATATCAGTGTAAAGCCAAGGATAACAATAGTTGGCAAAGGACTTAAGCAAAAATGGAGAGGTGCGCACAAATAGAAAGCATGTTCAGTAGGCAAATATAAACATTTGTTGCCTGAATGTAATTTAGCATCGTTAAAAGCTAAAGATAAGGATAAGCGCAGAACTTAGTAGACTCCTTTGCCTTGGTAAAACAATAAAGAAACGCAGAACAACGTAGTAACGTAAGATTCAAAATAGCTCTTACCTTGAAGACGAAGAACACCAAAAACCAACTTGAAGGTTTAAAAATCAAATTAAATAAATTTCAGAATGTCTTTACTTGGCAGTGGACTGTATGTGAATGGCAGTAAAATAGTGATAGGGTGTGTTATAACCCCATTCCAACTTCCCTGAGGTGTTTACGGTATTTCTTATCTTAAAAGTCATGTGTTCTCGATACACTTAATTATGCTATCTGCCTACTTTCAACATTAACACGACGGAAGGCATAAAATTCCTATTCGCGAGCAAATATTTTATTTATTACCCTGCTAGTAAAACCTTATGTATAGGGTGGTTATTTGGTGGCTATATCGATAAGTTGAATACACATGCAGTAACTTGGGACGCTGCTCCCTCGACCAGTTCATTGAAGGTTTCATCCGGAACACAACCCTTTCGATCTTTTGATGCCATTTTCCACGCAGAAACGTTTGCGTTAGGGTAACGTTCATTTAAAGGGTCCGATGCACTGATCTCAGTATAAATATATTTAGATCAGTGGTCCGATACTCTTTCACCGTTTTCTTTCTAACAGATAAAATATATTGAAAGAAATCGACGCCAACATCTGCCAAAGCCGCCATAATGATATCACGTTAATTTTCGTCACGCGCATTATTAATAAACAATAATGTTCCCCCTCCCCGGCTATTTTTGAAGAGGCCATTTTATGTATAGATCACGTCGGAAACAAATAACAAATCTTATTCGTTTTCCAACTTCTATTATTATTCGTCTATTGAGAAATAAAAACAAGTATCAGGTTCAATTCTTAATTCGAATTTTATCGAAACGAAAATAGAAAACGAAATTCGACCTAACAAACTCAAATTTGTTTTCTAAATTTTGGAGAACTGACGAATGGTACACACATTGTTGCTGTCTGTTCAGTACAAGGTCTTATGGATGTACAGATAAAGACCACAAAGTGGTAAGAACATCAGTGACTTAAATTACTCAACTGCGTCTCGTGGGACACTTTTTTGTTCTTACCAAGTTGTGACGTCATCGCCTGTGCATCATAACTGAACAGAAAACTGCAAAATAGAATCTACAGTATTACTGTAATATAAAATAGACTCTAACAGAGTGGTTTATTGATGTCTCCACCACTAATAAAATCGATAATCTCATATGTGTCCATTACCGTGGTGGGGCAATATTTTTCTATATAACAAGACGCCTGGGTCAGGCGTTCACTCGAGCTACTGGCAAAGTGCTTGAGTAAAATATACTGATTGAAGTGTTAATGCAGGAATCACAAAATCGAAGCCTGAATCGAAGGGTGAATGTGGTGCATACTTCACACTGATGAACATATTTACGATCAAGACAGTTGTCAGCCACATCTGATCACTGTTAAACTACAAAGTCAGCCAGTCACTTTCAAAATCTACCAACAACGTGCAAGAACACCTTGATCAAAAGGCAAAGCTGTTCAACTTTATGTCCAACTCCAAAAGCGAAAGCAGCAAAGAACTTACAACATGCCTCACGGCCTCACTCAGTCGCACGGCTAACAACTCACATGAAGTATGAATAATAGCGGAAGTAATAAGTGCAAAAATGCAAAATCGTGACACCCAAAAAAACAACAAACCGAGACGATAAACAGAACAATAGATCGTTAACAATAGATCGTTTGCAACGCGTAGCATTGGACGCCATCTTGATTTTCAGGTTTTGCCAAAACAAACATGGTGGTCAGCGGTTTGTCAACAGGGTGGACGTGACGTCACGTGCAAACGATCTATACCTGGATGTTTGGAAATATGAAATCTATTTCTCATGTTGAACAGCATATCTCACTCAATCGCTTAAATGCTCACTTGTGAGATATCCTGGAGATATCCTGGTCAACACTTGAAATAGATTTCATATGTACAACCCTGCATGTATTATTCTCTATTTAATTAGCAGACTTGCTGCAGACAGCAAGCGCAACTGGCAGAAATTCTGTGAGATTTCTGGCCGTGTAAATGGCACTAATTTAACAATCATAAATATTTGTGGATTGTTCAATTTAATTTTATTACCTTATCGGGGGAATAATATATTGTGAACCGTTGTTGTCCAATTGAAGAGAGTCATCCTCTGCAGATGAGTTTAGGTTTGGGATGTTCCTTAGGTTGTCGTCGTGGTCCTGGTCATTGACCTGGTTCTCCTCATGATTGGGATCCTGGTTCCTTGTGGTTGACGCCATTTGAACACTACTATCGAGAGAGGTTTCTGGTCTACAGTAGTAAAAAATAAACAAAATGTTTTATTAAATCTTTACTCATACTATTCGTGATGACATTAAGGGACCGAGAAGAAGAATAGTTTCATGATATTTGATTAGTGTAGTATTGCGAATCCGTAAATGGATAAAACGTAATTGGATGGACTCACCTTTTCGAAAAACAAGAAAACTAGTCTATAAACTTTTCAACTCAAGATTAATTTATTAAAATTTATAGTCAATTTTCGAAAACATTTGGTGAGAATCCATGTAAAATCATATTGTGGAAGCTCGAACAAAGTGCCCATTTTGTAGATATCAATGAACAAGTTAATAATTAATGACTAATCAATAAAGCATAAGTGGAAATAATCTGTAAAGCTGTTAAGAAAAATAACGCGGGCTAAACTGAACTTACGAGTCATCTTCCAATAGTAATGCAGGAACAACTTCTGTAACCAACGGAATACTGTTCATCATTGTGCTGTCTTGTTGAGTATTTTCAACTGACTGAATTTCAGGCATTTCTTCACAATTCGGTATTATATCATCAGGAAATGGAGCTGCTTCATATTCTGCCATGTTTACCATACTCCGATCAATCACAGTTATTGGTGAAGCTGGATCAAGAATTGGAATACCACACATGGAAAGTGTGAAATGCTCTGGATTTGGGTTGAGAGAACCAATCCAATTGTACACAGCTGAAACTTCACAAGAATTTGAAAACTTTGGAGTTTGTACACCTAACGTTAGGTGCCTAACCGATACTTGAACATGTGGGTCACTAGGATCTGGCTCACTTGGAACTTTCCTTTTTCTAGCTCTGCGCAGATTTTCTTGTTCCATTGCTTTCTCTTGTAGCTGTTGCAGTTCTTTTCTTTTCTGCAAATCCTTAACTTCATCCTTTTCTAAGGAAGCAAGAAATTCTGCATCCTGTTGCTCTTTCGAGCATTTTCTTTCTTCTGAGGAACCAATTAGACTACTCTTGCTAGTGGAATGGCTATCGCACGGACTTTCAAACATACAAGGCAGCTCATCGTCACTGTCACTTACTGGAATAATTTCATTTCCCTCTAACCTGCTTGACAGTAGGTAAATCTTTACTTTGGATAGCTTGTGATGTTCCATGTACTTTAACACTCTGAAATCTTTATCGTCAATTTCTTCACACTTGATGTTTGCAAGTGTGAATTTCATTTGTGAAATTTCACCAAAAAAGCATTTACTCTCTGGAAAGAAGACATTCTTGAATAGCGCGAGCAATTCTTCTACAGAAGCATTCAGTGGAACGCTGATGGTACGTGACCCACCATCTTTTGCCATGCGAACTGCTACGTGTCGGCTTTTTGCGCTGTCAAAATGTCGCCAGCCAACTTCAACTTTCCGATCTGTAGATTTATGATGCAATTTCTCGGGTTCTTTTTTGGTCGCCTTTGAAGTGTTCTTTTTTCCTGCAAATTTCGACTTTAGGGCTTCCAAAAGTGTTCTCTTTTTGTCATTTCTTTCTACATTCTGACTGCTATCCTTTTCAGCGAAGGCTTTCAGAGCAAGTATGTCTCCTCTTCTCACCAGACCAAGTGCTCGAAGCTCTCCATCTGTAGCCCTTTTTATGGCTGTTAAGTCCATCTGAAATGGAAATTATTATAATTATGGTTCTTTTGATATGTAATATTATTCTTATTGTTCTTATTATAATAATTATTCTTATTCTTATTATAATAATTCTTCTTATTATAATAAGTATTCTTATTAAAATAATTCTTCTTCTTATTATTATTCTTATTATAATAATCATTTTTATTATAATAATTATTCTTATTATAATAATTATTCTTATTATAATAATTATTCTTGTTATAATAATTATTCTTATTGTTCTTAAGGGGCGATTACATGTACATGGACCGGGCTGGCCCGGTTAACCGGGGTTAACCGGGCTAGCCCGCCTTATATACCATATTTTCTGGGCGATAACCCACACGGCGTATAACCCGCACAGCAACAAAAATGTCACTTTTGGAAAAATAAATCAGCGTATTACCCACACCATTGGATAACCCGCAGCTGCTAATAATAGGTTTTGGCAAGGGAGCACGCCAGACTGACTTGTATTTCTTCTTTGTTCGGCGTTCCTTCATTTATATTCAGCCATTTTGAATAATGCGGTATATATCATTAGCATATCGCAGGTGCAGGCTACGGGGCCGAAGGAAACCCGAGCGCGTTCCGAAAATGAAATAACCGGCCGTAGCCTGCGATACGCTAATGAATATACCGCATTATTCAAAATGGCTGAATATAAATGAAGGAACGCCGAACAAAGAAGAAGAAATACAGGTCAGTCTGGCGTGCTGCCTTGGTTTGGGACCCCAAAATTAAAAAAAAATACAGTACCAATAGTTGAAAGATGAAAGTAGAATCCTTGGTCTCCAGTCTTCGTGATGGCGTCGTCTTAAGAATTCGACAGATTACCCGCACCACCCTATTACCCGCACTAATTATGTTTCCTAGCAAAATTAAGAGATAACCCGCGGGTTACCGCCCAGAAAATACGGTATCAAACGCATAGACCTTATTCAAAAATGGCCGACGAATTAGAATTCTTTTATGTGCATATAAATTAGCCCTTATGACCTCGTTTTAAAGTAAAAATTCTTTTGAATTTCACACATGAAAATGAGTTCATAAGGGCTAATTTATATGTATATAAAAGAATTTTAATTCGGCAGCCATTTTTGAATAAGGTCTATGTTGCTTTAACATTTCGATTACATGTACATGGCAAGCGGGCTAGCCCAGTTAACCGGGATGAAAATGTCCATGTAATCGTTTTCATCCTGGCAATCTGGGCTGAAAAACTGTTTAACTCGCTTCGATATGCGTTCGTTTGCTTGACTGTGTGAATAAATAGTGCTGAAAGGAACTGAAATAGAACATCGACGTTGTTTGTGTGGTTCGTGATCAAAGCGAAGATTTAATAAATTAATTAGTCTTCATGAAGACGCTTTCCTGGGTTAGCTAAGACTTTAACAATCTTTTTATTAACGATGGGCTTTCAAATAATTAATAAATAATAGACTAATTAGTGTAAAAGTAAAACTAATGTAACTTTGCCCTTATTTACTTGATAATTGCGAATTTCCGCCTGAAATCATCCCGGCTTACTGGGCTAGCCTGTTCCATGTAATCGTTTCGTAAACTCATCCCGGTTAACCGGGCCAGCCCGGTCCATGTAATCACCCTTATTATAATAATAATTATTCTTATTATAATAATTATTCCTATTCTTATTCTTCTTATTATTATAATAATCATCTCTATTATAATTATAATAATAATCATATTATAATACGCGTAATTATAATGTTTTACTGCCCCCCCCGTGCGTAATCACGTTTAATTATTAACAGTCACAACAATAAACTAAAGAGCTAAATCATGTCCACATAATTGTCCATATACCTTCTCAGCTCGAAACTTATCGCAAACTTCCAAGGAAACATTACGCTGGTCTTTTAAGAAGTCAAACACCTGCATGTAGATCAAAAAGAATTACAAACTCCATATATTCAAGGCTATTTAATATTATGCAGATATGTTAACTACCGAAACCAGGCAAACTTCAAAGAATCGTGTAGAAGAATCTATCGATAACACTAAAGCTATACAGCTTTTAATTGTTTCTCCTTAGTATTTGTGAGAGTTCTATAGGACAATTTAGTAGATTACCTGATCGATTTCAGAGACTGGTTCTTGCTTCACCTTCACCTTAGAGTCCATCGTTGATGCTCAGCACAACAGGTTCGATGAAGAAAACAGAGTGAACCGGGGGAAAAACAGAGCGGCGCGGGGGGAAAACATAGCGGCGCGACGAAAAAAAACATAGCGGCGCGAGGGGAAAAAACAGAGCGGCGCGAGGAAAAAACAGAGCGGCGCGAGAAAAAAAAACAGAGCGGCGAGAGGGGAAAAAACAGAGCGGCGCGAGGAAAAAAAACAGAGCGGCGCGGAGAAAAACAGAGCGAAGTCTTGGAAAAAATAGTAGCAAAGAGAAAAAGAGAGCAGCGCGGACCATGTCCCTTCTGAGCCACCGTAGGCAGGGGTTCGGCAACAGGCGTTATCTTCCGTTCCTGGGTGGATGCTGATCTGGGGGTTATGCTAACAGGTTCGCAGATGGCAATTTCCGTTCCTTTCTTTAACTTCTTTCTTCCTGAAGAAAGGTTTACGATTCGTCCAACGTTTAACTCGTCCAATAACAATACCCCTATTCTCATGTACCAAATTTGGCGGGCCAACGGTAGCAAACCAAACTTCTCCACGCGACCCTTCAACTTTGGCAGGAATTATCATTTCTAAGTAACCCGGCATTTTCACAGAATGGTCCAATACGACTCTGAGGCATTTTAGTTCTTCTGTTTGTGTATGAATCGGTATCTTGGTGGATCTTATGCAAAAGTACTTTCCGTGGATATTTGATATGCGAGCTTCTTTTTAAAAAATCAGCACCGAGGATATAATAATAATCATATTATAATACGCGTAATTATAATATTTTTACTGCCCCCCCGTGCGTAATCACGTTTAATTATTAACAGTCACAACAATAAACTAAAGAGCTAAATCATGTCCACATAATTGTCCATATACCTTCTCAGCTCGAAACTTATCGCAAACTTCCAAGGAAACATTACGCTGGTCTTTTAAGAAGTCAAACACCTGCATGTAGATCAAAAAGAATTACAAACTCCATATATTCAAGGCTATTTAATATTATGCAGATATGTTAACTACCGAAACCAGGCAAACTTCAAAGAATCGTGTAGAAGAATCTATCGATAACACTAAAGCTATACAGCTTTTAATTGTTTCTCCTTAGTATTTGTGAGAGTTCTATAGGACAATTTAGTAGATTACCTGATCGATTTCAGAGACTGGTTCTTGCTTCACCTTCACCTTAGAGTCCATCGTTGATCGCTCAGCACAACAGGTTCGATGAAGAAAACAGAGTGAACCGGGGGAAAAACAGAGCGGCGCGGGGGGGAAACATAGCGGCGCGAAGAAAAAAAAAACATAGCGGCGCGAGGGGAAAAAACAGAGCGGCGCGAGGAAAAAAACAGAGCGGCGCGAGAAAAAAAAAACAGAGCGGCGCGAGGGGAAAAAACGGAGCGGCGCGAGGAAAAAAAACAGAGCGGCGAGAGGGGAAAAAACAGAGCGGCGCGAGGAAAAAAAACAGAGCGGCGCGGAGAAAAACAGAGCGAAGTCTTGGAAAAAATAGTAGCAAAGAGAAAAAGAGAGCAGCGCGGACCATGTCCCTTCTGAGCCACCGTAGGCAGGGGTTCGGCAACAGGCGTTATCTTCCGTTCCTGGGTGGATGCTGATCTGGGGGTTATGCTAACAGGTTCGCAGATGGCAATTTCCGTTCCTTTCTTTAACTTCTTTCTTCCTGAAGAAAGGTTTACGATTCGTCCAACGTTTAACTCGTCCAATAACAATACCCCTATTCTCATGTACCAAATTTGGCGGGCCAACGGTAGCAAACCAAACTTCTCCACGCGACCCTTCAACTTTGGCAGGAATTATCATTTCTAAGTAACCCGGCATTTTCACAGAATGGTCCAATACGACTCTGAGGCATTTTAGTTCTTCTGTTTGTGTATGAATCGGTATCTTGGTGGATCTTATGCAAAAGTACTTTCCGTGGATATTTGATATGCGAGCTTCTTTTTTAAAAAATCAGCACCGAGGATGCATTCTTCCTGAATACTTGCGATCCAAACTTGCTGCTGCGAAATTATTTCCCCCAACGTTATTTCCAGTGTTCCCGTACAATAACTGGATCTTTCTGACCACCCAATCCCTTAAGTGTCCCCTGCCTGTCGACATCCGTTTCCACTCGACCAAGCGAGAACTAAGAATAGTCACATCAGCTCCCGTGGCACTAACAAATTGACATGGAATGTATTTGATAAATCCAGTCACTCGTACCGCTCCTTCACAGACTTTTGCCTCCAACTTGTCACAAGGGGCATTCCCAGTTTCTCTGGCGGTTGGTCTACGCCCCTCTAAGCCGACCCCCACTCGTTTCCCTGTTGTTGTTGTCCTTGTTGTTTTGTTGTTGTTCCGTTAGCCGTTTACGTTTCTCCTTCTCACTTTCTATCGCAACTTGGTTTGGGCCGGCAGTCTCTTGCAAAATGGCCAGGTTCATCACAAGTCCAGCACTTCGGCAGGCTACCACCGGAAGGCGAAGGACGAGAAGCATCACCAGGCGGTCGTCGACGATCGTTTCGGGGCGGACGTGTATATTGTGGTCGTTTCCTAATCTCTTGCAATAATTGAGCTATCGTGGCCTCCAGCTTTTCAAACTTCGATTCTTTCTCTTCGACTAACTTTACCTCTGGGTGAACTTTGCCACTGGGTGGTCCCTCTTCAACTAACCGTACGTTGCCAACGCCGGAGCCGCGAAGCCATTTATTCCAGCGCCGACGTGCTAATTGGAAGGATTCCAGCTCCAACGCGCTTTCCAACGCTGCCTGCAGGTCTTGGGTTGGGCTTGACGAATTCATAGTCGTAGATCTTCTTCATACAAGGCGTCAATGAAGTGATATTTAGCAAGCACATCCTGTAGTTCCGGTGAAGCGTCAGGGTACGCCGTCCTGGTCAAGCTATTAACACTTTCCAAGCTCGGCTAAGCTCTCATCTTTGCCTTTTACACGACTTTTAAGTTTAGCTCTGGCCAATTCAGATTGGTGTACCAAGCTAAACCGACTTGTCAGGGCAGCAACTAGCATCTTGTAATTGCTACGGTCCTCGTCAGACAGGTTACTCAGTACCAACGTAGCGTTTCCCTGCAGCGATGTTGCTAGAAATAATGCCTTCTCTTCCTCTCTGCACTGGTTCATACGAGCAGCAATTTCAAATTGCGCCAAGAATGCTTCCCATGAGGATTTCCCGTCGAATTTCAGTGGCCGCTGGATAAGTTATATGCCGCCGTTGCTTTATAGCTCACGCTAACGTGTCCATCATCACGCATATCTTTCGGTTCGGTTTCAGTTTTGCAAAGTTTTCTGCGAAGTGACTGCGGTATTCTCTTCGTACTTCCTCAATACGTGTGTCGAGGTCGTCGTTACGGCTTTCGTACAATCGGCGGCTCATCAAGCTTTTAATTTCGGCCACCACACCTTCGACTTTATCTTCCGTTTGAACTAAGCGGGTTTCAAAATCTATTATGGTCAATTGATCTTCCCTCCCTTGTGACTCTATTTCTTTTAGCCGCTCAACCAAGACTTGCTCGTTTTCCGACATTCGCTCGATCTTTTCCTGAGCCATTGCATGATTTTCTTCTATCTCGTGCATCACCCGTCTCACTTTCTTCAGCGTTTCGACAGCAAGTGCTTCGGCTTCGTTATCCACAAATTCAGGGATTTCGTCTCTTTCATTTTCATGAACGTCTCCAGTCTGCTGTTCCGTGACCAGACCTTCACCCACTGTTTGCTCCGTTCTTTCTTTGTGTTTGCTTCGAGTCTCCATTTCAATCCTACTTCACCTTCGGCTCTACACAACTAGACAGAATGATGTTTCACATGTCAAGTAGAACCATCTCCTGCTACCAATTGTAACGTGTAGGCCAACACATTTACTCAACAGACAGAACACACTTATATTTTCAACACACTCGGCTTTTATAGCCTTTCTATGTGCAAAATTTACATATTTATAATTCATTCATGCGTGTCCAGAATTACATGAACGTCATCAGAGCACTCAGACGGCACAGTTTGTTAGTCTGTTTGTCTGTCACTAGAATATCTCAAGAAGTATTAAACAAATTTTGATGTAACTTTGGGGAAAGTTGGCCATTGAGAATCGGATGGCAAACCATTGGTGAAGCTGGAGAACTGGCAGCTAACTTCACAGCGTTAATCTAGACGTGCAAACAGTTTCAAGCATTGCAAGTTGTCAATTCTGTCTTCAGCGTTGTTTATGTCTCGCTCATCTTGCAGATAGTTTCGAATAGTCAGCAGGTTATCAGATTGTGAGCATGCGTAATACTTTTCAGTATTAAAAATAAATAATTTATAATCAGCTTCTTTTCAAAATAAATATCTCAACTTATTTTAGTGTAGATCTACCGCCATCATTGTCTGCAGTTGTAAGCGTAAGGAGCATATTTAACATGGTAACCTTGTTTGGTTTTGAAGCCATGGTGAAAATATTAAAATATTTGTATGTTTTCTTCAGACGCCACGATAAATTATACCACAAAATAACAACAAAATTTAACTTCATCAAGCAGAAGAAAAAACTGTTGGGATATTGGGAATGCAACTACTGTCATCTTTAACAAAATTATGAACCAGAAACGTTCCTACAATAATTTAATCCAAACAATTACAGTTTGTCGATCGATTTCTAAAGCCACAACTTAGGTGGACAAGTCGACTATGGTTCAAATACACAGCTTTTTCACCAAGATTACCTTTTGCTACCTGCGGGTTAGTATTATTTTGTAAACATTTTTATTATAAGCCAAAAAAACCCTAAACAAATAAACCCTATTTTCCCATGTCCACGTGTGGTATGCCTGAACACAAGAAAGGTATTGCAATGTTTTTAGACCCATTTCAGGTTGAAGCCATCGGCAAACTTTTCAACAATATCTAATTGAAAACGAGGCATTTTCCTATATAATTGTAAAATCACCAATTTCGACGCCCTGTATTCATGCTTGAACTGTTGAAATTAAACTCTGCCACATTTTGTGCATAAAAAAAAACGTATAAAGAACTGATTTCAATTTACCATGAATTCGTAGATCAAATTTAAGCTGCTCGGTCGAGGCAAGCAACATGTGTCCGATGATGCAAAATGCAATTTCTTCCGTGTTTTGTTCGCAGAATCCACTGCTTTAATTCCTTCCTCCGATTGTAAAAAGTGTTTCCCCCAAAAACAGGTTGTAATCACATTCGAAAAGAAAAATGGCTCGATTGTACACTTCTGGTGTAAATAAAGAAAGCTTGTCAGTCTATTCAATTGGGGCTATGCTCTGTTGGATCGCCTTTCACTTTATAAATATTCTTTACTTTGTGATTAAGTAATTAAATTAAAAAAAAATAAAATTAAAAAAACGTTTTATTTACGCCCGCAATTTCTTGGTCAGCGCAGACAATTTGCCCACCTGTTATACAAACACAGAAACCGAGGCGAAACCTAAACTCGGCCTGCGACAGGTAGCCCGAGTAATTAAATGTAAATTTACGGCCATTTTGAAACGTCACTGTTGTCATAGCAACGGCTGAAATACATTATCTGTTAACTGTATTTAATGTCTTGAACGTTATTCTATGCATAACTTTAGTTTCATTCTTTTCCAAGGTATTCATAAGCACTTTCTGACGTTGAAACTTGCATATATTTTTTTCACTTTTGAAGAAACAGTAGGGCGGAGATATGCAGTTTCTTGGTGATCAATAGTTTTAAACGTAGTTATAATGCAAATTATATAGTACATTAATGCCTGGGTCCAAGTTTCGAATTTGAGAAACACGCAAGAAAATACATTAAATTCTATAAAAAAATTAGGGACATTAGATACAAATTTCATTGATTCGTTACATGTTGGACAGTAAACATCGGAATGTATTGACACTCTTAGTTGCCATGGAAACTGTTCACGTGACTTTATCTGCCTGTAAAATGGCGTGAAATTATGCAAAATAATATTCGCACCGCGCCGACCCGTAAAACATTTATAGTATATTACAATATTGCTACTACGATACCTTTAGACATGATACTACTTCCTCCAAATTAGAACCGTAAACATTTGTCATTAGGGAAGAAGATAAAGCAGGCAAAATTACGATAACTATCATTCGGGAGTACGTTTACTGAGATAAATAGTATTTCAGAGTGATAAGTTCATCGTTCTAATTTGAGGGACAAGGGCCGATATATTTTGAACACATCTAGTAGGTAGAGTACACGATTTAGGAAAAAATTACCACTCGGCAAGTCGAACGTGTGTTTTGCGCGATATGAATATTGTTGACCGCCATTATATTATTGAGCCCAGTGTTTTCTTTGTGTCGATCCAGCGGGCAACACGTAAAATTACGGTATTGTCATGGAGATAGCGTTCTTTAAAAGCAATATGGTGGACGAAAATTAACTCATAAGTCATAACTAAGGCGGAATTTACTATATTACAGATTAATGAAGCTACTTGAAGTAGAAATGTCTTGCAGTGCAAACTATGAAGGGTCCGTGTAATCTAAAAACGTACATTATCTATTCTAATATAGTCACAGCGCATTTACAAACAAATAACAAGACCTAAAGATCTTTTATTGATTTACCGAAATATATAACACTATGTACAAAATACTGTAGACTTAGAACATGTAAGATACATGTCTTTGATCCATACCTTATCTTGACATATTATTAAAACGTGACGTAAATCCGCATACTTGAAATTTAGGCGCAAAAGGTTCAAAGTTCTTTGGAGCAGCAGGTTTATTCAGCAAGCGATTAAAAAGTTTCTTATACGAGAGTTTAATAGTATAGCGTACATAATGCTATGGTATTGAGTTTTATCCAGCCTTCGACGTGCGGCTTCGCCCGGGGAATCGCCTGGCAAGTCGCTAAAGAAGTAGACGAGAAAATTAAGTGTCAGGATAATGAAAGTCGACAAGAGCAACAAGCACGCCAGATGCAAGAACGGTTCAAGCGGTACTGCGCTGTCTTCGCAACCAGTAAGGAGAACTTTTTGCTTGAATATCAAGGATTTCGGAAGATCCTTCCTAATTTGCGCAAGAAGTTTCGAGAGTGGAACCGCCGTAAGATTCAGGAACGAAACCAATACACGGGAGCTTTTAACATCAAAAGTTGGAATGCGTTGACCTTGGAACAGCAAGGAGAACACTCACTGCAGAACTGCAGCGCGTGCCGGAAGCGATACAGCAATATCCAGTCTTTGTTCCCAGTAAAGTCGAAACGGTTTATTGGTTGTACGCGTAAGAAAATCCCGCTATTATCGGTCGAAATCACTTCGAGCCAAGAATGTCAAAGTCCAGCGAACAAGCTCACCCAACGCCAATCTGCTGATCTTGCAAGGGAAATCTACAGCAAAATCAATCCATCATTTCAAAACGCCTGCAACATCTCCCTTGCCAAGGCATTAACAAATGTCAGTGAAATGAATCTCGGTGTGAACAAGTCCAAAGCTGAAAAGAAAAGAGAGACAAGAAATCAGTACAGGAAAGCTAAAAAATCTGCAGAAGCCCAGTGGGAGAGCACATCTGTGATCAGGTATATTTTATTGTCAATTGTAATATGTAAAGCTAATGTGCCTCTCAAGTTACAAAAAAAGTGTAATATAATAATTATTAAAAATTTCATCGATCCTGCACCTATAACTACATTATAATATTAATGTTTGTCTAATTAGGGGGCTGTTTATATGGAGGCGAGCCACCCTGGGTGCCAGACAAATTACTCAGCCTGATTTAATAGCAAGATCGAGCGTTTGCTGTTATTTCTTGTTAATTTTTATCTTGCATTTACAGTACATGAGAACTGAGCCAACCCGCCTAGCCATTAGATCTTGGTTTGTGTAACTGGAGTCTCAGTTACCTGGGCTGGATTTTTTTTCATATAAACACGATTGCATGACTGCATGGGCTAGCTGGTCGGGTAACCTCCAAAAGCACAATTCTGGATATTAGGGAAAATAAATGCAGTCAGCCCAGGTTACTCAACCAAACAAACCAGCCCGGGTAATATTAGCAGCACTAGAAATTGTCATGAAAACATGGTCAGCTCAGTTAAGCGGGCTAGCTCAGGTACTCGGGCTGGCTCACCTCCATATAAATTAACACCCCCTTAGATGTATATACAACTTTTAACACACACAGGTAAATGTCCTAGCTGATTAAGATAACTGTACATGTTAAACTTAAAAACAAACATTCTGTGATATTCTGTAGGTAATAATTAATAATATAATTTAGTATTATAATATAATTTTACCTAATACAGTATGTAATATTAATATAAATATAATACAATTTATTATAGATGTTATGGGAACAGACAATCCTTGGCTGGGCGACAACGAGAGAGGGTTACAATGACTTTTGAAAGTTATGATGAAGCCAAAGAAAGACACGAAAAGCAGCCGCAGCATTTAAAGAAGAAAAGTCCAGTTGGAAATATTCAGAAAATGGAGTGGGACAAACAGGGTTTGAAGAATGAGGTGAATGGTTATGAAAGTGGAACACTGATAAACTGGACAGAGTTGGCACATCATTACCAAATAAAAAATACCAGTGGAGATCTTGCAAAGAATGGTGGCCAAATTGCTAAGGAATGGTTGATATCTGAAGGAGTGGACATCAACAGATTTATGAAAAGGAGGCTGGAGAATGATGGGGGGCAGATTAGAAAGAGGATGAAGAGGGGTGCAGGATGTGAAATCACAATTCCATGTCCAGAAACCAATGAAAGCTTGAAAGAAAAACTAAAGGAAAAAATTTTGTCTGGTGAATATAATGTTGGAGAGTTAATTGTGCCAAGAAAGGTGATAATAAATAAATCTTTTAAAGTGTTTATGAAACGAAAATTAAGTTTGTCTTATTTGAAAGTACTTTTAAAATGACAAAGTAACATCTTTTGCCGTTTTTTGTTTCCTTGCTTCGTTTTTGAGATATTTCAGTTGGTTTTATATGTGAAACTAACCAGTGGAGAGTTAATTGTGCCAAGAAAGGTGATAATAAATAAATCTTTTAAAGTGTTTATGAAACGAAAATTAAGTTTGTCTTATTTGAAAGTACTTTTAAAATGACAAAGTAACATCTTTTGCCATTTTTTGTTTCCTTGCTTCGTTTTTGAGATATTTCAGTTGGTTTTATATGTGAAACTAACCAGTGACATCACAACGTGCATAATGACTTACTGGGAAAGGTTATATATCTTTGCTATTATTAAACGGAATCAGTTGAGAATGTATACTTTTGTTGTTGTAAGGGAAAAACACACACACATAATTGCTTCGAAGTGATTCCGTTTGATAATAGCAAAGATATATAACCTTTCCCGGTAAGTCATTATGCACGTTGTGACGTCACTGGCTAGTTTCGCTTATAAAACAAACTGTGATATCTTAAAAACAAAGTAAGGAAACAAAAAACTGCAAAAGGTGTTACTTTGTCATTTTAAAAGTACTTTCAAATAAGACAAACTTAATTTTCGTTTCATAAACGCTTTAAAAATAATATAATTGTAAAAACCAATCAGAGAATGATTCACATATCATTCTACAGTATTGAGTCTTGCATTATTAGACTATATGTTCAGGGCCGCTCTATATAATCAGGGCTCATTATATTAACTCATTGAGGGGCAATGTAAATATATAGCCAGAATTAAATGTTAAAGACAGTGTGCCTTAATTTGCCCTTTAATGGGTTAACCGAGCTGATGGTTTGAAACTATTGAGGTGAAAGTCAGAGCGCATCATAGCACACAACTCTGCTAAATAAAATGATCTGGTACATGTATGTAGCCAGAGTAAAATGTTAGGTGCCCTTGCTCCTTGATGCGTTAATTTTTTGATGCCTGAGTGATCTCCCCTAATGACCTTTAAAATCATGTCACCATCAGGTATATTAGACAGTCTCAGAGAAAAATAATAAATAGTAATTTCAGAATATTATATAATCAGACATTAAAATAAAATCATCAAATTTGTTAATAAATAGTAATAATAAAAAATATTATCTAATTTTTTTCAGTATGATAAATTGGTGCTTGAGGATGGATCCATTGTGAAAACACACTTTTTTGTGGAAGGACGCAAATGCCCTCTTGCTGTGATCCGTGAAAGAAAGCTGCATGAACTTGAAGAATTCATGAGAAATACCTCTGACGAAGATCTCAATAATCTGTCATATGAAAATGTGTTGAAAAGGCTGGAAATGATTAACGAAGTGAAGGAAGGGGAAAATCAAGAAGACATGAAAGAAAGAATGAAAGTGATGGAAAGGACTCGGCACTTCTTGGTTTGGCATGATCTTTCGACAGTGGCTAATCATAACCATCTTGTCTTCATGGTAACCTGTCTCTATGACCCAGCAACATTCTACACTGACGGTGAATATGAAGAGCTTACAGGAAAGAAAGTCAATATCCAATCCCACGTTGAAGCCCCCAGTCTCTACATTGTAGAAAGGTCTTCATCATCTGATAAAGAGCAATTATGCTATGTAGAGACTAGGGTAGAATGTTTGGAGGAACTTTCTGACCCTGTGAAAACCAAGTTGGGTATACCAGTAGTGGATAAAATGAGGTTCTTCCATGGCGACAGCCCTGCACGACAGTTTGAATGTGGCCAACAAAAGGGAGGGAATTTTTACTGTGCAATATGTGGAGCAAGTGCACATCGGGTGTATGAACTTGATTATTCATTTCGTTGCCCATATATATCCCTAGCAGATCGACAGCAGCTGGTCATGCAAGGTCCCTGTGGAAAGAAGAACTCTCTGGAAAAGTCAAACAAGCCCTTTCGTGGTCTTACAAAGGAGAATTTAACTAAGGAGTTATCTGCTAGAGGTATATATGAAGGCGACAAGAAGAAAGAATTGGAGGATCTGATGAGAGAAGAATTGCATGGTGTGCAGAGAGTACCAGCCCTACTTTTTAACAATCCAGAGAAAACTCTAGAATCAATTAACTGTGGCAGTTATGAAATTTTAGGTTTTGAACCCCTTCATGATATTGGAAAGCATATAGAGAATGTCTTCATTGAGCTTCCTGAGCATCTCCCAAGCAAAGAAGCTTCTGAACTAAAGGCTGTACTTGAATTATGCATTGGGGGGAAAGAAACAAAGAGGACCTTTGATTATCGCTCCGCTCTGGTCTTGATTTCCAATCAAGTCAGAGGCATGATTAATTCAAAAGCCCAACAGTTGCTGGATACCCTAGTAGAAATTCAAGAAATAGCCTATAGTTCAGAAGTACATCGAACACCTAGATCTGTTCTTCGACTCCACAATCTCACTTGGCTCCATGCACTGTTGTGCAAAAGTTTGATTGGCTTTACCTTGAAACATTTGACGACGCGCAAATTTTATGGGAATTACTTCCACAACATAACAATGCATGCACCTATTCAAAACCGGCTGATAAGTGGTAGATCATCAAATACTGAAGAACAAGAGAGAGTCTTCAATGCCATTACTAACATAACAAAAACAACATCTTCATTCCATGCAAATCATATTATTGGAAATGTATTTGTACGACTTCAAGCTGAGAAAACTATGAATACTCACCAAACTTCTACTTCTGACAAGCAACAAGCCCATCTTTCCAAACTCGCATCTTCGCTACCAAGTTTTGGAAACACTGTTATTCCACAACAAATGCTGGAAACACACTCCTCAGTTTGGCAAGCACACCTGGAAAGAATCAGTGATTTCCTATTAGCAGGTGAAGGCATTTGGTGGAAAGTATGTGGCAATGGTGATGTTGAATTTTTTTATGCTAAAGGAAATCCTGAATCTGTTCCTGAAGGACCAATTCTACACCACTTTCGTTCCAGTAGCTTTAAAACTGAAGAGGCATACTTGAAGGACTGCTGGCAAATGTGTTTACAAAACAAGTCACAGTTACCAGTTGCACAGCTGCGAATTCCAGATAAAAATGGAAATATGGTAATTGAGAATTTGGCAAATGGAAATTCAGGACTCAGCAATAATGAGATCGATGGTAGGGATGCAAGGAATGGAGGTTGGGCAATTGTTGGATTGGGTGATAGTGTAGGGATGTCAGATGGAGTTGATGTTTGTTCGGACAGGTTTCACACAGATGGTGATAAAGTAGAGGGTGTTGGATGTTGTATTGGCAATTATAAGCAATTAAATAAATTATAAGCAATTAAATAAAGTTACTGTAGTTTTATTTTATTTTTCTAAATGAGTATTAAGTTAAAGGTACATTTATACAAGTTGTGATTCATCGGGCCCGAATAATCGCAGTGAAAATGTGTCCGACAAATCGCAGTGTGTAAACACCTTTATTAAACCTTGCAAATCCATAAACGAAAATTATAAATATTATAACTTACCATTCATTATTTGGTCCACTGAATGTCGGAATTTTGAAGTTGCCACCTAACATGACGGCTGTGATCCCATCTGCAAGAGCCAATAGAATATTATGTTATGTTTACTTTTTATGATAGACAAATCACCAGAACCTCAGACGAATGTTACATGCGAAACGAAGCAAGGACGTGCCCTGGAGTTCATTCTAGGCCCAACCAAGGAGGTGTTAAAGTACGACAAAGCACGCAAAAGAATCAAGGCGTCTCCAAATAATGACAATTACCTTCAAGATTACTTGGATAATTTGCCGCTGATGGAAACCAGGGTCTCTCGTGAACAGAGGATAACGAAAGAGCGGTTGAAGATTTGGGAGCGACAACACTTTGACCAATACTGCAAACTTCCGACTTCCCAAGATATGCTCTCGGACCCACCTGCAAAGCTTTTGATGGACAAACTGAAGTATTGCAAAGCCCTGGTCAAGCAGTGGAAAAAGTAAAAAAGAAAGAAATGGTTCTTTAACAAGGACCCAAAGATACAAACTAAACAAACCGGCTCCTGTAGGAGCCACCAAAAATGAAAAAAATGTCAAACAAAAACGCTCGAACCAAACTTACATCGGTCGGTGGAGTAATCCATTTCGTACTCATTTGTCTTCTTATAAGGCATTGGTAAATCGCTTTTGCTAGAGTTTGAAGAGCAATACCAGTCAAATACTCTCCAGAGAAACATGAAGAGACAAGTATAAACGTGTTTTTAAAATACAGTTGAAAAAATGTATTTTCGTTGCCAAGCAACGGTAGTCCGGAGCTCCCATATCAGCTTTTCATTTCACGCCAATGTATTCCACTGCCATTTTCACACAGGAAATTTTAATATAACAATGAAATACGACAGGGGATCTGATAAGCTATTATTACACCACTATTCGCCACTACTAGCTTTTAAATAGGGCACGCTGTTTATAGGCAGTTTTAGAATACATTTGAATTCCAACCGTGATCAATTAGCATGTTCTCTATACATGAGTCTAAAACCAAATAAGGTAGCGCTTGGCGGCAAAATCAATATACGCGCGCGGGTCATTTCGCGTGAGTTCTATGTGATCGGTATATCCTCTTGTATTCAATTTATATTTACTTTAATGCCAACAGATGGGCAAGCCAGATTTGAATACGCTCGAGATGGAGAAGAAGAGAAGGATGAGGAACAACAGGAAAAAGCATCGCCGACAGCAGCGCTCTTTTGAAAAGCACGCTGCTGCCGCTAATGTGATAGCACGCAAGATTGATGATGGTATCAACGAGCAGAAGATACTCACTGCAAAATATGAGGTAAAATGTAGGAACCTATGCAAGGAAGTCCGAGAACTTAGGAGTAAAATACCAATCCAAAGTCATCGCAAAAAGGTAAAAACAGTTGTATTGCAGTTAGAAGGTCAATAATTTTGTATTAATGTACATATATACCCCCCCCCCCCCCCCCCATGGACCCAACCCCGATGGGTGGCTGGGTGGTCTAGTATGGACAATAGACTATACAACTACCAGGATACCAGGTATCCACTACCTAATTTACCCAGGATACTGGCAAAGCATTCTGGTAGTTGTTGTCATGCAAGTGGTGTATTGTCTTTACACATAGACTTGCTCTAGGCCCTCCTTTATCAATATACATATAGCGGAGAGAGAATGTAGGTGCTTGGGTATGGTGATCCTGTATGGTCACTGTTTTGGATACTTGTTTGAATGCAGTGCAAAAAAAACATGTTGACATAGTGCCTGTGCTTGGCCACCATTTTGATTGTGCTCGCTTTGAGCACTGCATTCAGACTAGTGGCCAAAATAGGCCTCATTCTTAAAGCAAAATTATATCATTTATAAATGATATTATTCATAAACAAAAATGACAACACCCTTAATGGTAATCAGAAATGTAAGGTGGTGGTTACAGGTGCTTGTTCACTACTTTTTCTTGCCACAACACATGCTATAATATAATTATATATTTTAGGTCACAATGGACACTGCTGGATTTCCAAGCTCCTCACAACTCAATATTAATGTTTCTGTAAATCAGATTAGTCCTTGTGAGATAGCACCAGTGGAACAAAATGTTGGTGCAAATATTGGTTCTGGCACATATGGAGAATGCAGTTTAAAGAAATACAAACGACTTGGAATCATTATCCTTGAAAAGCAGGTAGCATCATCGGATTTAAAAGCTGTTATAACTGAAGCACAGTGCATGAACACACTAACACATCAATGCATTCCACAATTGCTAGGAGTGCAAATTGAACAGAGACCATATTCATTGGTAATGGAATTTCTAGGCAATAATATGGAATCGATAACATTTCATAAGTTGTTGCTGCAAAGCACACAAAAACAATCTCCGCTTAGTAACAAAGAGTGGATCTCTGTTTGTACTGACATCACAGATGCTGTCCAACACATTCACATCAAAGGCTTTTTGCATTGTGACCTAAAGACAAACAATGTACTTGTGTCTCAGGAAAAGGGCTTTGTTATAGATTTTGGCAAAGCTTGTCGAATTTCAAAGCCATCTGCTAGGAAGTACACATCCTTTTATCCACATATAGCCCCAGAGGTCCTGAGAGGTCAGCCAGTTAGTACTTCGAGTGATGTGTTTTCACTTGGAGTAATTATGTACACAGTTGGGAAAGCATTGCACATTGCATCTGTAAAATGTCTGGGAAAGCAATGCAAAGACACCAATCCACTTGTACGACCATCTGTTCCTGAAGTGCTGAGAATGTTGAGAGAAAATCAAGAGTGAGAAATTGATTCCAACTACAATGAAAAAAAAATGTATTTAAATAATACAAATAATACTGTGTATATCTTAAGTAAATATGTACTGTGAACACTGGAAACTCATGTTGTCAAGACTTTGAGTCTTTGGGCAGCCAGTGGAAATTAATTTACAGCATGACAATAAACTTTCATAAATAATACTGTATATATCTTACATAAATATGTATTGTAAACAGTGGACACTCATGTTGTCAAGACTTCGAGTCTTTGGGCAGCAAGTTGTCAAGACCTTGAGTCTTTAGACAGCCAGTGGAAACTGATTTATAGTGCCAAAATAAATTTTAAATAATGCTGTATATATCTTAAATAAATATGTACTGTAAACAGTGGACACTCATGTTGTCAAGACTTCGAGTCTTTGGGCAGCAGGTTGTCAAGACCTTGAGTCTTTAGGTAGCCAGTGGAAAGTGATTTATGGTGGCAAAATAAATTTTAAATAATACTGTATATATCTTAAGTAAATAATACTTTAAACAGTGGACACTCATGTTGTCAAGACTTCGAGTCTTTGGGCAGCAGGTTGTCAAGACCTTGAGTCTTTGGGCAGCCAGTGGAAACTGATTTATAGTGCCAAAATAAATTTTAAATAATACTGTATATGTTATATCTTAAGTAAATATGTACTGTAAACAGTGGACACTCATGTTGTCAAGACTTCGAGTCCTTGGGCAGCAGGTTGTCAAGACCTTGAGTCTTTAGGTAGCCAGTGGAAACTGATTTATGGTGGCAAAATAAATTTTAAATAATACTGTATACAGTATATCTTAAGTAAATAATACTGTAAACAGTGGACACTCATGTTGTCAAGACTTCGAGTCTTTGGGCAGCAGGTTGTCAAGATCTTGAGTCTTTAGGCAGCCAGTGGAAACTGATTTATAGTGCCAAAATAAATTTTAGATAATGCATATTACCAGTACATAAAAATATAAAATTATAAAAACATGTGCTGTGAACACTCCATGATGTTGTCAAGATTGGACAGGCCTTTCAAATGTATAAGCTCAATCCATAATATTTTGCTTAGCAATTTCTTCACAATTGTGTTGTTTTATAAGAAATTAAAATATGATCCAACAAATGCCGAAGGAAGCTGTAAAAACTCTTCCTTTCGGCATATCCGTGTCAGGTGTGATGTTTTTGTAATTCACAAAATTAAGCTAATACAAAATATTTACAAAACAATGCAATCGAAGCACGCACGCACATTTAATAGTAAATAGGGTTCAAAACTTGGAGAGAAAAAATATATATAATAATCAATATTGGGATAGCCGTAAATTATACGTTGGTTCTTTATATTGGTCTGCACACATGCAGCATGCATGTTAGCATGTACCCGTTTTCGTGAAGAAGATGTAAAAAACGCCCAATACCGTCTACATATATACGTATATATATTACTTGTTCAACTAGAAATACATGAACGCAACAACCCCTCGCCCGCTTTTACATTCTTTTTTAAAACACCCACCCACCCCCTGATTAAAATATGCACTCCTAATATACAGCCAATACAAAAACAAACAGATATAAAAACAAATGATGTTAAATCCTTGGGATATTAAATTATACAATTTATGGATAGGTCGATAGGATGAGAAAACTGATTTAAATCATTTAATGAAAGTTGAACATATCAAAGCAAAATTTAGATTTCATTATTAAATTCTGGTTGTAAAAAATATATTGTTTTTAGGAGGTTTCAAAAGGGATTAATTTTAGCAAGCCTTTAAATGGCTTCTCTATGCATGTACATTTTGCAAAGGCAGTATTAAAAGTAATTAACAGCTCAGAAATTACATTTATAATAGAGTCTGAGATAAAAACAATTCAGTAGAATCGGATTCCAGAAAGAAGAATTCAAAAGACAACGTTTCAGTCGAAACACAGCCAAGAAAACCAACAAAGCCCATGCGTATTTTTAATAATAAAAAGTGCATGCACGTCCACCACGGTTAATATAAGCCTTAAAGGTAGTGTTTTAAGTTAGCTTTAGTTAAGCTGACTTATGGTTTGGATGAGCAAATGGAAAGCACGAAAACGTGAAGCTGAATATTGTTTAGGTTAAGCGAAAACTTGAAAACAACAAGAATCCTACCGTTAACCACTTTAAGATGATTTGACCATGGACTCACGGAGTGTCTTCAAACCAGGGCTACATACACTGCAGATCGAGTTTTTGTTTACCATATACGGCGTTTGGTTTCTTCAAGTTCTCTGGTTTCTCTTCAAGATATATTAAACGGGTTGTTTGTATCCTTTTCTTCGTGCTCCATTTCATTTCGTTTCGTTTAAATAAACGAAAGCAAAACACTATTTGTTTGAGAGTTTATAGTTTTATTCGTCGCTAGTCACCAGTGCCCAACTATTCTTACCGCGTGACACCGTGCCATACATATACATGCGCACTTCACGCTATCTGAATGTACTTCACCGATGCTGTCCCACATGCGGTTGTCACCGACGATCCCATGTGTATAAGTAATTGATGAAATTCATTCAGATTGTTCCAAGCTACACTGATGAGCTGTTGTACAGCGAAACACCGTGTCTGTAGATTGAACTATATATATATATATATATATATATATATATATATATATATATATATATATATATATATTTATAAAACTATTTCCAGATTTCGTCTCCCTCGCTTTTTCTCCACGCGTGTAAAGTGGACTACACGCATGTCGAGATTACCACCCTCACCGGGCTCCGGGCCTTCGGCCCTACGCCCGGGCTCGGGGATAAGACATATATTTATACTAACCTTGTGCGTTCAAACATCGAGATGTGACCGTGATTTCACTTGTCCTCACTCCTTGCGATATATTCGCCATTTTGAGCTTCTCTTCCAAAACTACGTCATGATTCCACGTTCTTGGCTTTCAAACACGCGAGCCTCTCGCGCGTAGCTTGTTGGCGAAACGTGGAGGGACCCAGGCATTAATGTACCTGGTTGAATCCGTAATTCAAATTTTCTCTAGAAGCACGGAAAATGTCCCTGGAAATAAATTGTCTGGAAACGCGGTCAAAATCTTTGTTCTATGTCTTTGTTTACGTTTGTGCACCCTATTTCACCTTAACGCTTGCTGAACACATTGTATATTTGGTATAATGAAGCAATCAACCAATAACAGCGTCGTTTTATTAATATTAATGATATGAAACAACATATTGTGCACCTTCTCAAAATTAAACAGAAAAATGTGAATAGCAACCAGGTGGCAACTGAGAATAGCTATCTTGTAAAAATGTTTTGGTTTATCTACGATACTCAACCTACATTTCTGGAACTCTGGTTCTATTTCTAAGATATTTACAAACAATGATTTCAAAGTCCAGATTTCTGATAGCATGCATAGGTTTTGCCGTTTTGGAATAATTCTGAAATATTTTCGCCAAAAAGTCCCAAAAATTTACGGGACCCCTTGGCACTTGCCCAAAGTGCCCTCCCCTTGATCCGCTAAGGTGTAGCACCTTATTTTTCATCGGAGCAATAATTCATGAATATCTTAATTATCCGATTAAACTAAGCAATATATACATATCGAACTGACAGGTGGGAAAAACCGCTGCGCATACGCGAAATTAAAAATATAATTAGATTAAAAATGGCGGAAGACAACATCGCCAAATAACGTTGAAGAAAGAAGGCATTTTTAGCACCAAATGTTTGTTAATCAAGGTTATTTTTAGATTGATCACGAAGCTGCTGTCCTTATCTAAACGTGGAATATGTTTCTACAGCGACAAATAAAGTATATTAAGCGTATACGATGAAAAAATCGGCGAGGGTGAACTTTTTTTATTCCCAAAATAAAATTGTATTGATATATCGAATTTGCCTGGAGCTTATTCGAATGCATACAAATAAAGATTACAAAGTCATAACTAATAATCTAAAGCAATTGTGCATTTGAAATGTCTCTGTCCCTACAGTGACAATTCAGTTCACACTATAAAATGTTTATTTCACTCATTTTGACCTTGTAACAGATATATTATTAAAATATATCCATAATATGTACCAGTTCACATGTAAGCTTATTTCTTTTTATCCAGCTGTATTATTTGCTGAGTGTGTCATAACTCCTGGCCTATGCAATCGGTGACAATCTATATCAGAAAGCCAATCAATCAATATAAATCGATAGCAATTATCAAATTGATATTGATTGGTATTTCATTTGCCAATCGATAACCAATCAATAGTCACAAAATTTAGTCCATTTGGCAATCAATGACTATCGATTTGAAAATTGATGCCTATTCATTGCTATTGGTTGCCATCAATTTTTGAGGCTAGATAGCAGATTCCTCAACCTCGTACCCAGGGCCTTCTCAAAATGGCGGGGCGGAGAGAAGACCCTGGCAAAGGCCACGTGACCACGTGATACCAATAATTTTGGAATATTTTGATGAGTGACTCACACTGTACCGGGGGGCGCAGTACAGTCACTGATAAACCGAGTATAGTTGGCTTGCGTTTGTAAAACTATTCAGCGAACTATTTAGGCACTCAAGAATAACCAAATCGTACAAATAACAAGACATTCTCTTAACAAGTTTATCAAATCAGTTAATGACCATCTTTAGTAAAAAGCGTCTACACTACAACGTATTTGCTTTATTATGCAAGCAAGAAGTGTTCATTAATATTTCGGTTTCTGGACTTTCCGAATCTAATTTAAAAAGTTTAGAAATATACAAAGTCAAAGTCTTCAGTGCTGATCTATAATCTTCGTCGATCGTAGTATTGTTGTTGATCGAATATTTGTATTAACGTACAACCTCAAAGTCAACGAGGACAGCAGATTCGAATATGCAAGTATAAATGTGTGGACAAGAAACATAAATGTGCTAATACTGCATGGACGGTAAATATACTCCAACAATCAACATCATTCGAATATGTTTAGTGTATGTATCAGTACCTGTAACCGCAGAGCGGGTTTCTGTTTATCAGTTTATGATCGTTCGTCGCCTTCGGCTTCATTTCTGGCGATTGACGGCAACAAATATGAATTATCCAGAAAATGTCGTAAATTTTGAAATATATCTAATTTACCGCTCGAATTTAACGTTACCGGACTTGCAACAACCTTGACGTTTATAAGAAGACATTTAAGAACCGAATCAACCGCTCCCCCCAGGACGGGCGAAGCTCAAATTATCCACGTGACCAAATACTCCAAGAATCATGGAGTATTTGGGAATCACGTGACCAGCCTTTGCCAGGGTCTCGCGATCGGAAATCGCACAGACAATCTATCGGTCACTTTCATGGGGCAGTCCGCAGGCCACGTGCGTGCTGGCTCAAGTTGTTGGCCGAACTCGTCTGGAAATTTCAATACTAATTCTAAACACACACACACGCAATAATAACAAGTGAACTGTCCATATATAGCCAAAAACAAAATGAAGACAAAGTCAATAAAAGTTATCTGATAGTTGAGATTTTTATTCACGCTCCATAGTGGATAATTTGGGTTTGTTTTATGTTAACTCGTCACTTCGTCAGTCGTCAAGTATACTTTCCACGACTGATTCGAACTTTAAAATCCATTGAAAGGCCAATTTGTTACACACATCTGGCAAAAAAACAACCCGACTTCTTTTGGGGTAGTAAACGGCCAACAAACAACAGATTTTAGTCATTTAACATGGAAGTTTAGTAGTTTACGATACTAGATCGCACCTTGTTCTTCGTCTAATTTTTCGCCATATTTGATTTCAAGTCAACAAATGCTTGATATATTACAATATCCCTAGTATTCTCTTCAACGGATCCATTATTTTCCTTTATCTTCGTAATTTTATCGTATGAACCCACATGTACCACAACGCTCCTTCGCTCCTCATTCTTCGCTCCTCATTCGTGTCGCGCCTGCCTCGCTTGGTTTCGCGTGTATTGATGATGTTTACACGCAAGATATTCGTTCTACGCATGCGTAGCTAATCCAGGTCAACCTGGATTAAATCCCAATCGACAGCCGCAATTTCCGATCGTGTCTCCTCTCGCCATTTTGAAAGCAGAGAAGACCCTGGGTACGAGGTTGCAGATTTCTTTGTGCTGAGCCAACATTGGTCAGACCAAAAAGCCACTGAAAGTATGGAATTGTCAATCTCACCCTGCAAACAATGTTAACTGTGTTTCCATTTTGGTTTACGTATTAAAGCATGTAACAATTAATTAAACTCTTACAGGCATTGGCATCTAAGCATGTGCACTGGTGGTCTATCAAAACATATTCTATTTCAAGACCAATCAATCACAATTAGTTCATTGATTGCTATAGCAGGATTTTATCCAAGCACTTTTTTACGTCCGGTTACCGGACCTAAAAACTCAATCTAAATTACGAATAAATTATTAGTGTATGCACGATACAATTAAACGACATTTCTCTGACTTTCAAATCTTGACTTTTTCCAAATATTCATCTGTTGTTATTAATACCGTTTTAATCTTCACCTTTAAGTATGAACAGTACCAAATTAGCTATAACTTTACTGGGTTTTTCCCATTAATCTTCCAGTGAGTTGTTCGATAGAGATTTCGGCAACTCACCTATAGACAGAAGCCACAATCCTTTTGGTCAGCGCAAAGGATCGCAGCCTCCTTTATAGCTACTTCATGTTAAGTCCACATGACAGTTTGGGTTTCGCTACTTCATCGCGTTAAGTAGATGGTTTTGGTTAGGTTTAGGCATGTGTATTTTGTAATGGTTACTGTTAGGCCGTTTGCTGTTGCACGATATCGTTCACTTTCATTAAGCATGTCTTAGAACTGAAATATTTTTACATAACTTACCACTTTCGAATACACTGAACACGATTCCGAAGAGTTCCCGCTCCGTAGACCCGCAGTATTTTTGTAAATTCCACCTTTATCTTCCCTTCTTTCACGAGAAACCTGCTATCTGCCGCCATCTTGAAATTAGATAACATTGTCCTCAGCCACTGTATTATGACCCAGTCTCCTTATTTCGCTGCAGAGTTATGATTTAGAGCGATGGGATCTATTGCATTCTGATTTCCTCCCCAGACCTCTCATTCGAACTGTTCAAGATGGAGGAAAGCAGTGATTATAGTGATGTCGTGATGACCTTCCGCGCGTTTGTGTAATCCATTTTGATGGCAAAGAAGGGCAGATCAAAGATCTAACACAAGATACCTTAGAGAAAATAGTTGAAAGGAGAGAGCAGTGGGTAAGTCTGCCATCGTCATATAAACATTTCACGGAGATCGCCATCAAATCGTTCCAGTTTATTGACGGTGGCTCAGATAATTTGAACGTGTTCAAGAAAATCAAAAACAACGGCTATCATGTAAGCTTGAAAGACCAAAAATTACCTTGAGTAATGCCGAGAGAAAGCGTTTGGCTGACAACAGCTGTAAGGAAGAAGAAAACAACCCAACGCAGCACTGAAAACAGTGGCGCAACAGCGGGGCCCTTTCCGATTTAACGACCGCATTTCTAGGGGCGTTCGGGGGAAAAAGTTTGAATCTAGGGTCTCTGAAATGGTATTTCCTGCACTTTGAGGGCACTTTTGAGCAAAATCTAATCACACACACTCCGATTCAAAATCTGTTAAAGTGGGCAGATTATTTGAATAGATTCATAACTGCATTCATTCCATTCCGCATAGCCTGCGCGCATAGCCTAGTGGAAGACATGATAATAATATAATGTCATGAAATGATTATAATAATGACGTCACAAAATGCTCGGGGCCCCTAATTAATTCCTTTTGCTCGGGGCCCGTGGGGTCTACCCACCCTTCCCACCCAGTAGTTGCGCCACTGACTGAAAAGTAAAACGGACTACCAGACAGTTTTCGGACATACAGCCGATGGTACATCAACTTCTGTGTCGCCAAATGTCTTGCCTAAGTTTTGCTTAATTTGTAAACAACATGGACCAATCTAGATTACAGATAAGGTATTTTTTTAGTTATTTTTTTTTAATCAAGCTTTTTTCGCATATTACCTGATATAATTTGTTTGCAAGTTAGAAAACTTATTAGTTCAAATATAAAACGTTAGATCTTTCCAGTTTTGCATGTGTCATCTGCATATTGTATTCATCCAATGATTGATGAACTAAAAAGCATAACTATTCAATGTTAATTTGTGGGCAACAAAGAAACGTGTTAGGCATGATTTATCAGTGGCACAAACCTTGACAGCTGGAGCTCTGGAAGAGGCGGCACTGTTAAGAAACGATGAAAGTATACTGGTACATATTCGTGGGAGAGATTGTGTTGCTGTAGAAGCAAGCACAAACGGTGTTACAAAGAGTACACGAAATGCCTTTCAAACAAGACAAGAAATATTGGCTCAACCTTGTATGACAGATCATTTGATAACTTCTGCTTTCGGATCATTGAGAAAATAATTATTAAAAACAGAGAGATTCTTCTACTTGGCAACCTGCTAAAGAAATTTATTAGCTGTGTTCGAGAAATAGAAAAATGTGATGTACCCTACCAAGCTACCAGACTTAAGAACAGAATTCAAATGCGATATCCTCAAATTATTTTTCATAGCTCAAAAACTATGACTAAAGGAACACTAGTTTATGCTGATAGTTTAACGACAGGTGAAGTGCCAGATGATACGATGGAATTACACAGCGATACAGATGATGAAAAATAAATAACGAATTTATTGCGGACGATGACCATGAGAGTTCACAAAACTCCTCTCAGATGCAAAGATGGAAATCAGAAAGCTCCTCAACAAAAGTAAAGGCGTAGATGCTGGCTGGCCCCCTGATTCCCATGATCTAACTTTGTCATTAGCAAAAGAATCTGTTCCATTGAAGCTTTACAACTTTTTAGCATGGGTTCTTGTGTTCTCTTGCGAAGCAGATGACGAGGAAAATCAATGGAAATGAGCAAGTAAAAGTGGTGTCGATAGCTCAAGACCTGATCTATGCAGAGTTAAAGGGAAAGAAACTGACCCACAAGTCACTGGCTCTTGGAATGGCAGTTCGCCAGATAACTGGGTCAGTTCGACTGCTCAAAATCCTACACGGTTTAGGTCATACAACATCGACAGCTACTATTTACAAGCACGACACTGCTTTAGCTGTGGCCAACAGCACTGGACAAAACATCATCATCCCACGAAACGTCAACGCAAAAAGTGTTTGCCACTATTGTTTGGGACAATAACGACTTTAACGAAGAGACTGTCTCTGGAAAAGGGACAACATCTCCATTGAAAATTTTTTTATAACCTTTCCCACTTTGGCGATTTAATTTTCTTATAATCCTTCCACCAACAAATTGCTTATAATCAATATTCATATACCTTAGCATCTACACATATTTAACAAAATATACCTTTGTGGGGAGTGTTTTGACCTTTTCGCTTCCTTCCGGCCACCTATCTCGTATACCAACCGTCTCTTGGCAATCTTTTATTTCAAAAGAAGGCATGTCGTTCCAAGGCTTACTAGTGAGCTAGAAACATGCCTCCCAGTCATGCTTGGAACCTGACGATTCATGACTTTATTGGGCGAAATTCAGACAGCTTTTTTCCGCAAATGTCTGTTTTTTGGCTTCTTTCTACTTCAGCACCCGGGTTTTGCGCATCCTATTCCATCTGTTTTCTTCCTTCTTTTATCCTTAAATCTCATTCGTGACGTGTTGTTGTATACATGCGGGTGTAACCTCAAGTTAACCGTGGCATTATATTAACTACCAATTTAATATCTGAAAATATTTCCAAAACAAAAAATCAAAGCAACCAGAACCAACAACCCATTACTCAGTTCAGCTTGTACCAAAAAATTCCCCTTCCCCTCTCCACCTTTTATTTTATCAGAATACTAATCTTAACTAAAAAACTCTTCCCCCACCTCCCCACTAATACAATAACACAAAAACACACATTTTAAGATAAATCTATTTTACCAAATCCAAAATACAGGGTTTCAACGACCCTTGTTTTTCTCTTCCAAAATAAACCCTACTTGCAGGATTGGACCAAAATCCAACCTGTTTTGATGGAAGTACATGGTACGTCCGGGATCAGATTAACTGTTTTATACATTATAATTTTCCCTTTTAAAACAAAGATTGATGTGTAGTAGCATCATGACGAGTAATACGATGTCACATAGTAAAAATCTGAGATATAGACCACCCATCTGACTATACTGACTATATCCCCATCTTGAACAATTCGTTTGAGAGATCTGGGGACGAAATCAGTATGCAATAGATCCCATCACTCTGAATCATAACTCTGCCGCGAAATAAGGAGACTGGGTCGTAATACAGCGGCTGAGAGCAATGTTATCTAATTTCAAGATGGCGGGAGATAGCGGGATTCTCGTGAAAGTTGTGAAGATAAAAGTGGAATTAACAAAAATACTGCGGGTCTAAGGAGCGGGAACTCTTCGGAATCGTGTTCAGTGTATTCGAAAGTGGTAAGTTATGTAAAAATATTTCAGTTCTAAGACATGCTTAATGAAAATCGTTTTATAGCCACTTTTTCATATCACGGCAAACGGCCTATGTGGGATTAGGGTTAGGGTCAGCACTACCATAAACAACTACGAACCAAATACAATTAGCATGGATAATTAGCATGCAAAATTTTCTGAGTAATGGCGGACTCGTCAGAGAAGTTTGACCACTTTGGCGTATTGCGTCGTCTTGGAGTGGCGCTTGATAGCGGGAATTTCCCATGTTTTTGTTTGAAGCCACTCCAAGTCAAGTGTTTTGAACACATACTGAAAGGTTATGATGTTATTGCCGTTCTTCCAACTGGTTTTGGTAAATCGTTGCTTTATCAACTTCTACCAAATTTCCTACCCACCAAGGCCGACCAGAACATTGTGATTGTTGTCTGTCCTCTGAACGCCATAATAGATGATCAGCTGAAAGTTTTAAAAGATAAAGGAGTAACAGCTGATGTACTGCAAGTAGTTTGGGACGACTTGGAAGTTTCGGAAAGTTTATTCGAAATATCAAACCTTGACAAAAGCAGCACGCAAGACAACGTGGACTAGGTGAAGCTTCGTAGTCCCACAGAAAGGTTTTTAAATGGCGATACCCAGCTGGTCTTTGCTCATCCAGAGGCTCTGCTTTGCAAGGAAGGAAGGGAGTTAATGAAAAGCCAAGTGTTTCAGAGAAATGTTGTTGCATGTGTTGTTGATGAAGCACACTGTGTTGAAATGTGGTAAGTTAGTAACATAATTTTTATATACCGGTAAATACCCAAGCCACTCTTTTATCAAAATATAAACAATATATTTATAACTTATATTATCTTTATACTAGTACTCACTACAAGTTAAGGTTTGGGGCTAGATAAAAGTCATAAAAAACTCACCAGTAACATAATGAACTGTTTGATTTATTGCTAATACCTTTCCCCTGTGTTTTTAATTTGAAGGGGTAAAGAATTCAGAAAAGATTTTAAAGATTTGTCAGTTGTAAGAGCATTTTTTCCCAATGTTCCGGTTCTGGCACTCACAGCAACAGCACTAGACTTTCCCAAAGTCCTTCCCAGTCTTTTTTTCGCGGTTTGCTTACCCCGTTGGAAAGGACTTTTCCCACTTGCAACGCGCCAAATCTACCGGTGGATTTTTTGATAAGAAGCACATCTTAAAAATACATTTACTAGTATAATGAGTTTAAATTTAATCACTTTAATGTGACGTGACATTTAATATGTTTGGATAGAAAGATCACAGCTAGAAATATGGTTGTACTGGAAGACGTGATTAGTTATGGGCTTGCGAAGTTAGGATATAAAGAGATGAGAGGTCGACAACACGAAGTAGTCGAAGCTTACACACTTGGAAAAGATGTATTTTTAATTAAGTTCGCCGACTGGTTCAGGGAAAAGTTTATGTTTTGAAATCGCACCGTACGTGCTCGATTGCATGAAGCGAGGCTTTATACATGTCGACGAAGAACCCATCAAAACAGTTTGCCTTGTTGTTGCGCCTCTAATATCTTTAATGAAAGACCAAGTGGCAGCACTACGAGAAAAACATGTGGCAGCGATATGTGTTGGCCCGGAATGTAGTTCTACAGATATCGAAGATGTCAAGAACGGCAAGTATAATCTGTTATTTTCCAGTCAGGAAGCGATACTTCAGACACACAGAAATATATTCAGAAGTCAGTTGAAACACTGTATTGGAGCTGTATTTGTGGATGAAAGTCACTGCATTGCAGAGTGGTAAGAACTATCCTACCTGACGTTATTTTAATAATTTAAATAGAATACAGCGAAATATTAATGATACAACATATTTGTTAATAGGGGGAAAGGTAAAGGGACAGAGGAAGCTTTTAGAAAAGATTATGGACGACTTGGCGAGTTGCGATCTCTTGTGAGGAAAGATGTGCCTTTTATTGCCTTAACAGCTACAGCAACAAACAGTGTCAAGGAGACCATAATCAGTGATCTCTGTATGAAAGACTGTGTTCAAATTACAGGCAATCCTAATCGACGGAATACACGTTATGCTGTAGCAGAAATTGATATAACTAACCTATATTTCTCCTTCAGCTGGCTAATTGATGACTTGCAAACAACGTTGCTTAGTGTTTTGCAAACACAGCCCGTCCTTCGAAGTGGGAGAAAGTATTACTCTTTGAAATGTCTTAGTTGGCGTAAGAACTGTTGAATTAGCCAAGAAAACATTGCCTACTAGCGCTAAGCGCAATACGAGATGAAATTGACAAGGTGAAGCAGAGTCGAGGTGTGAAACTGACATCCGAGATTATTTGACACCCCCCCCCCCCCCATAATTATAATTAATTTTCGCGCCAGAATTGCTAATCAGATTTAAATCTCTGCAAGTGAAACAAGTCGAGCTCACGCCTTCGGCGTTCGCGCTCGCGCATACTGCGCTCGATGCTCGCGACTTCGTCGCTCGTAGAGATCGACTTGTGGCAAGTCTACAACAGCACCACCACAGCTGTTGACAGACCTGAAAAATAGTCTGATTTTAAGAAGTTCTTGGAAAGTTGTCTCAGCAAACCCTAATCGTGCGAACATATACTTTGACAAGAAAATTCGCATGAGTAACCACCATGCTTATGAAAGCTATGACCGCATCCTCCTACCTATTGCAAATCAACTGTCTGTTGAACGAGAGAACTATCCAATGACTATTATATACATGAAACTGAAGTATTGTGGATATTCTTATGGTTTGTTTGAAAGGGTACTGAAGGATGACCAGTTTGTGGGGGAAACTACTGATCCAGCTGCAAGGCTATTTGCCCAATTTCATGCTCCTCAAACAAAGCAGATGAAAAAGAGTATCATCTCAGAGATAAAGAAGCCAGATTCAAGAATAAGGGTTTTATTTGCCACATCAGCACTTGGACTGGGAGTTGATGCACCTGACTTAAGACACATTATACATATCACACCTCCAAGTAATATTGAATCATACATGCAGCAAAATGGACGTGCTGGCAGATCAGGTCAACATTACAACAACTCAGATATTGCAAAAAACAAGGAATATGTGCAGGAATTGATTAAAGTATACTGTCGATCGCAAGAAAACTGCCTTCGAAAGCTGGTTTTGGATTACTTGCGGTTTCCTTGTGGTACTCAGGAAAGATGTTGCTGTGTTTGTGATGGGAAGGGTGAAAGTGCTGTTAGTGATTTGCCTGCAGTTAGAAATAAGGTGAGAATGCTTCCAAGTAACAATAAAATCATTTCTAATGAACTTTATCTTAATGAGACTGACAACAATAAATCTGACAGTTTAATGCTCTCCAGCCTTCCAGTACAACAATTGGATGATCTTGTAGAAAAGATCATGGCAGCGATTGAATACATTGAGACAGAATTAGACCTGCTTGACACCTACGGCATATGGAACGAAAGCTGTTCATTGAATATCTTTTCTTTTATATATAGTAGGTCGTTCAAACAGTTTTACTTTATAGCCGAGAATAGCTGAGATAGCAGACCCAGTACATTAGATAGATGAGCAGCAGACCCAGTACATTAGATAGTTTAATCAGTTTATACATGTAGTGAGATGGATAGTTCAATCAGTCTATAAAGTAACTTCAACTTTATATAATACAGTACGCATTGTACATATAATTATAAACAAAATACCATTGATATTGACTGCTGTATCAGTAGAAGTTCTATACAAATAAGTTTAAGTTCATTTTATATTTGAGAGTTCTCTTGTGTGCTTTTCTAGCCATCGATGGAATTCAATAATATTCAAATATTTCAGTGGGCACCTTTTGGTATGTGAAAGCTCTCATGGAATCTTCCAGGGACTTTCTTGAATGGATTCAATTTGATTAGATCAGCAACCATCTCCATTTCATCTTTCAATGAGTTGGGAGTTGTGTGTTGCACTGAAACCTTGTGTATACTTGCAGATTCATCAAATTGCTCGATAGGATGCTTGATACCATTTGTTGCTTTCCATACTTTGCTGATAGAGTTCAGTGTTTTATTTAGTCCCATTCTCTGAACAATGCTTTTACTAAGCCCATTGCTGATTTCTTGTGCCAGATCATCTTCGATATTCTTTCCCTTTCCACCCCTCCAGGTGACGAAGAACCCCCACTTGAACTCTTCAGACCGGCAGGCTCCCATAGATTTGAACACGGATAGCAAAAGCTTTTGATTAATGAGATTTCGTTGACCATCTGCCTCTGCTGCAGTGTCTTTCAGTTGTGGATTTAGGATTGTGAGCAAAATTGAACATAATGCATAATTTTGGACATAATCATCTTCTTCATTAACTTCTAAGTTGGAATTTTTCTACAGAAGAAATTTGTTGACGAACCTGCAAAAAACATCATCAAAGTAGGCTTTCTTATTTTCATCTGTTTCATGGGAAAGGTTCACAGGAAAAATTGTTTTCTGTGGGAGCATCTTCCATAGTTGACATTCCAAAGAAGTTGAGAGCAGCATTTACTATACATGCTCTTCCCATGCTAAGGAACAACAACTCTTCACTTCCTTCAAAGGAATCTAGTACTTTGGACGGAGTGGCATTGCGTCGGTTGAACTTTTCCCTGAAATACTTCAGAGTGCCAACTTGATTGACAGATTCTGCCTTATACAGGAATGAGTAAGAATACTGCAACAATGAAGCTTTTGTGTGCCACATAAGCTTAAAAGGTGAGCAGTGTTCAAAGCGATCAGATGGTGTGTGGGATCCAGCGAGTATATTTTTCGCACCAGCAAATCTAACTCTTGTACGCTGATCTCCTGCAAAAGCTATCTTCATTTCCCTCATTGGGTCATCTGGAGTATCTTCTCTATGGGCATCTATCTGTCTGACCAGGTGCTGCTGGTCCTTCTGGAATTGTTGGGTCTTCAACATCACGCACTCTATTTAATAATCCTGCATTCACATAGATTTCAGCCATCCATCTTTCATATGTTCTCAGAATGTTTACACAATCTTCATATTTGGCTTCATTTGCATTGATGATTGGTAAACTTGTGATGTTTGATTTCTGAGCCATTTCGTTGCTGTACTTGTGCTGAATGTGAGAAGGAATAACAGACTTCAAACACTTAAACTTGGGAAAGAAGTCAAGAATGATTCTTCCAACAAGTATCTTCGCAGCCTCGGCATACATCTTCCATTCGTTGCCACTTAAGGTTAATTGGTGCGGGGGAAATTGACAATGTTTCCCTTGGGAGAACTATTTGTCAAATGGCCAAAGTTAACTCTGTTTTCAATGAGATTGGATGCAAATGAATGTATATCTTCATTCTGGATATCTTTTCTCATATGCCCCTTTATGATCTTCAGGTCCCAGTTGTCACCTGTGCCACGGAAGACACTTCCATTTTTCACCTTTTCAACTACTTTGTCAGAAAAGTGTCCACCCAGGAGTTTGAGTAGAATGTCCCTTCTTCCATGAGGGAGACACACACCAAATCTGTTCAGTCGTTCTTGAAGCTGCAGCAAAATAATAATAAAGAAACACTATACTGTTTACTTGGCTAAAAACAGTTTATATGCATGTAATCTTTTAACCTTAACATTTGAGTTGTTTCAACTAAGTCGTTATTGTAGAGTTTTTTGGTTTGGTGGTTAAACTGCTAAACACTCAGGAAAATGTTGAGCCTTGGATACGACCCAAGTCACACATAATCATCTCAAATCAGAGTCAATCAAGATATGGTATATTGTTTTGATGAATTTTTACAAACCTAGTTTAGTTTGAGAGAATTTGAAAGTACAGTACATATAATGTAAATCATGTATAGAAATCTTGCTTAAAAACTAAATTGTGTTTGTATCAGGCTGTATTTGGGCACTTTCTATTTCTTAAATATATGTGTGCGTATGGCCAGCAAACCATTGTCCTGTTTTCCAGACACATTAATTTAACAAACCTGCATAATTAGGCAAACCTCGTTCTATACATAAGTATATATAGTCATGCATGATTCGAAAAAAAGTTTAACACTTTAAAGCCCTAATGAAACAAGAACGCAAGTCATCGCAAGTTGGCAGTCACAAATTTCTGTGGCGGTCGTTCGAACACCCAAACAAAAGGTTTCATGAGTGTTTTAAACAAGTTTTAACTTTGTCACGGTGCATAATATTTTCGGCAAATTATTCAGAGCGGCTGGCTGAGATAGCGTGACTGCCAACTTGCGATGACTTGCGTTCTCGTTTGGGCTTAAAACGTTTGGCACAATTTTGTTCAAAGAAAAACAAACTAAAAAAATACAAGATCCATAAAAGATGTTCGTGATAATAACAGACAATTCCATTGAGAACAGTAAACAATACGAACACGTAGAAAAGCGTTTCCGTGTGCACATATAATCAACGTTCAGTCAATCAAAGTGGGGGAAACTCGGCAAAAGTATTTGTTTATGCTTCGCGCTTCTTCGCGCGTCTATACATATTTGTGCACAACTGACAAAATGATTGAATCATTGAATAGTGAAGCAATTTAAAGCTTATGGAGTATGGAAGGTTTGGGTTCAAATGCCAATGTTCAACCATACTGTTAAATTATTATAAGGCAAAAGATTTGTCCACTGCCGTTGATATAAACACGCCGCCCTTAATTCATTGCTTTGAAGTTTGCGGATTTCAATACTATTTTTTCTTTGACTATTAATCTATTAGATTGTTTTGTACATCGTTTGTCAACAGCGCAGTCTATTTAAATAGGGAATCCACATGCAAACGTCGATCAAAGTAGGTTATTATATTATAAAACCTTAAAAAATAGTTCCATATTTCGAACAATATATAGTCAATAATTAAACGCTTTGTTATTCTTGCAAATATAGCCGTTTAATTCAATGACATCCGCTTTGGAAAGGAAACTTTCTTATTCAACCCTATACACTATTAAATAAAATTAGGCATCTAGACAGTAATTTTTTTGTTGGATAACACGACTTTGATCAACCTGGGCCTTTGCAAGCCATGATTAAAAACTATTCTATATATATTTAAAAATGTACATGACATTCATACCTGTTTTGTGCAGCCGCCCTCAATTACCAAAATTGTGTTGAGACGTTTCAAAAGACTGAGTTCATGCCACCTTTCATTCATGAGGACTGAATATAAAAAGCTGTATTTTACTTGTAATTCACGCTTTATTTCGACGCCACCTTCCTTGCCAGACACAGAGTTAAAAATGGATATAAGAAAAGGAATGTCCGTTTCCATTTCATTCCACACCGTGTCGAAATTAAATTCATCCAGATTCTCGTAGCTAGTACCAAACAATACCGATCCACCAGAACGCTTGCAGAGGTTTTTACAGGATGAATTAATCTCATCTCCAATTGACGCTTTTAGTGCGTAAAGCACCCTCGGACAGTATTTCTTTATAATATCTGCCACAACAATTGCTTGCTTTGATTTTGCCGCTTGAATTATTTTTTGTTTTTGATCCTCGTTTAGTAGAAATTTGCGAGTTCCAGAAACCGAAAGCCTTTTTAGTGCAAAGTTTTAGAAACTTTGCAGTATTGTGGTGGGGCGAAAATTCACACGATCAGTGAGTCAGTCAGCGATAGTGTAAACATTCCGGGGGGTGTGAAGATGTAGTTATTGAATAATATGTGTGGATTTTGACTGTTAGAATGTGTCTCAAGTAAGTGTAGTTCACCCCCGGAAAGTGCGTGTCGTGACGTCACGTGTAAGTGATATTGAAGTTTTAAAAATCAAAGATGGCGGATGTTACGAGAAGCTGAAAACTCACAGAATAGTAGCAATGTTTGCTCAAACAAGTGAATAAGGACTAAATTTCTTTACTGAGTATCTTCTGCAGAAAGGAGTCATTGTCTAATTGACGTTCTCAGGTAAGTGATGATGCATATAACTAGTCATTCTCAGTATTTATAAAATCGAAAGTTCAAAGTGAAAGTGATATATTAAAACGTACGTGGGATCAATTATGTTCGCTAGCTTTCAAATGCCTACATTACAGTACATCGATAAACACAAATTTGCCTCGCATCCAGAGTCATCCAAAAATATAGCAATGTTGAGAGTCTAAATAATTTAACATCTAAATTGTAAACAAAAGTCATTGCTAAATTATAACTAGTCATTCTCAGTACTTATAGAATCGAAAGTTCAAAGTGAAAGTGATAACGTACGTGGGATTAATTATGTTCGCTAGCTTTCGAATGCCTACATTATAGTACATCGATAAACACAAATTTGCCTAGCATCCAGAGTCATCGAAAAATATAGCAATGTTGAGAGTCTAAATAATATAATATGTACATTGACATAAACTTTCGAGAAGCAATATTTTTTTATAAAGTCATTTACAGTAAATTGTAAACAAACGTCATTGCTAAATTATATTTTTTATTGTAGCAACTTTCTAAACACATGTCATCCATTGCAGATGATAAATAATGCATGATTGGAAAAAGTTAATTATTATGAAGGACCGGCCCATGGTCAGAAGGACAGTGTAATTCATAAAGTGGTAAACCAACCTTATTAAAGATGTGTGTCAAGTGTAACCCAAGACCTTAAAAGCTGCAAGTTGAGTACTGTCGATCAAGAGTTAATAACAAGAACATCTAGCCTTGAAATACAAAGTAAGTACAACTGTATTGGTCTGAAGCAACCATTCCATTGTTGCGCTGGTCAAATTGTAATAAAGGAAGTGTACTATATTTTGCTATAATCTTAATCTACCTCCAATTTGTACATTATATGGATTTGTACATTGGCAAAATTTATCACAGTTGCAGTGAACCTTGCTTAACTCTTTCCTGTCCGAATTGGTCTTTAGTATTTTATTCTGGCTAACGCCAGACGATTTTATTCATCTCTGGGGAAGCCCTCGGACAGGAATGAGTTATAAACTCTCTCTCTAACTCTTTCCTGTCCGAATTGGTCTTTAGTATTTTATTCTGGCTAACGCCAGACGATTTTATTCATCTCTGGGGAAGCCCTCGGACAGGAATGAGTTAACCCATTGTTGGTCTTGTTAACCATTGCTAATACTGGATAGTACGGTACTACATTTTGCTATAATCTTAATCTACCCCCAATTTGTACATATTATGGATTTTTACATTGCCAACATTTAGCATAGTCGCACTGAACCTTGCTTAACCCATTGGCCATTGCCGGTGTTGTTAACCCATTGCTATACTGGATAGTAAAGGCTGTCCTTTAGTGACCACAAACCTATTTTTGTATCTTTGATATGACTCATTGAGCTAATTACAGCACTATATATATATGACTACCAAGGAAAAAGTAATAACCAATATTTAAGAAAAAAACAGTATCTAGCTGTGTATTTTTCATTCCAAAAACCATTACACTGCATACAGTAACAGGAGTTAAAGATCAGCTGATAACTAAATTCCTAAAGTTAGCGCACTGTCTTTATCAGGGGTAAATAAACTCCTATTGGATAGGGACCAGAAGCGTACTAACTGGCTTCCCCTTTCTGGCAGAAGCAGGACTACCTGGCTTCTCCGTTCTTGCTGGATATACAAGGTGTGATATAGGTAAGTCTACATTAAATTATCCACCACTTCTTAATAATCTCTATCTCCCAATTTACGCCGTAATCTGTTGCCCCAAAAGTCGCTTAGAAAACGATTTTCGTTGCCCACATTCGGGCACTACTTGAAAATTTCAAAATATATAGACTTTTACTCACAGAAGACGGATTCACTTGTTGTCACTTGCAAAAACCTGCAGTTTTTTCACATTTAACGTTTGAATTTCAAAAATCTCCACTCGTCGTAAACTAGAAATCCGCCATTATTCCCCACGAGACTTCATGTAATATACGTTATAGATCATATTTCCAGCCTTTTGACAGGGGGGATCTGCGCGTCTCTATTTTTCATGTGGCTGAACAAACATGGACACCGCAGGTTTATGTTTAATTCATTGCGAAGAAGAGGCGGATCGCTTTCGAGGTTTACTGAGGTTTCGTTTAAAAGGTTTCTGGATTGTCGAAGGCAATGACTAGAACTTGATGGCCGTCAGAGGGATATCGCTGTGCGAACAACTCAGGTTATTGGCATCAAAGAAGAGGAAAATTTTACCCAGTTCGAGAACTTTGCTTTTCATCGGAAATGTTACTCAATATTCACGAACAAAACTTTGCTAAGTCGAGGACAAGCACGATGTGAGAAGACTAAACAAATATCAGAAGAACCACAGACATCGACTCAAGCTGATCAAGAAACTGAGCCAACTCCAAGAAAGATCTTGCGATCTACGTTTTCGTCTAATACCCCTGCTGTCAGACCAAAGAACCATATACTACTTCCTGTCTGCATTATTTGCAAGAATAAGAAATTATATTATAGCGAGCAAGTAAGTTGATTAATGTTTATTTTATGTTATTCAACTAAATTGTAAAAATCAGGCTGTTTCTAGGGAAATGGTGCTGCATTACTGCCAAATTGAGAACCCCATTGAAGTGAACAAGAATAGTGTTTTGACTTTCGTACACCATCACTGAGTTTATATATCAAACTGGTGAGTGGTGATGGCATGTTTTGAGTTTAATTTAGATATATGATAAAAATTTAAACTAAAAAATGAATAAGAAATATATAAATAAATACAGTCTGTTTGCTTTTTCCCCAAATTTTTGAATAATGTGATATTCAAATATATATTATTTTATTTTATAGACAAGCAGAAAGCGGAAACTGGATAAACTGATTTCAGCCGAAACTATTGATGGAGGTCAGTTAAGAAAAGCAGCAAGATTGAAAGCAGATGAAAGCATTCTGTTACAAATTCAAGATAAGGATTGTGTAGCCTTAGAAGTGAAATATCATAGACGATGCTATGAAAAATACACTTCCTTTCTTAGACATCAGAAAATAAATCCAGAACGTGAAACTCTTACAAAACATGAGCACAAGTATAAAAAATCATTCAACATTTTCTGTGAAGAGTTTGTTAAAGTGAAAATAATTAATGAAGATAATACTTTTTATATGAAAAAGATTAAAGAAGAGTTTGTGAAAACAGTTGAACAAGTGGAAAATGCTGATGCATCAAATTATAGAACCTTCCGCTTGAAAACAATTATGCAAAAATGGTTTCCCCAACTTGTTTTTCATACCCCCAAAGCTCGCAATAAAAGTGAGATTGTTTATGCTCATGATGTGAAACAAAGTAGTGTGATTGAAATTGCAGCTGGTGGGGACACTTAACAGTGTTCGCCAATGGAAAGTGATGATGAGGCAGGTGCAAGTTGCTCGGGATCAGAAGCAACATACAAGAAAGCAAGTGCCACATTGAAAGAATTTTATAATGTTGCACTAACTTTAAGAACTGAATTGCAAGGGGAAAAAGATGTCAAATGGTATGAGACATGGCCTCCTAGAGCTTCTGATATCACTTGTGAAAGCGTGGAAAAGCTGGTGTCACCAATCCTGTTTAATTTTGTAGCATCAGTCCTTTGCTTTTCTGACGAACCTGAGCCAACAGAGTATGTAAAAGTAAATGAGAAAGATGCCATCCAGATTTTCTCTATCTGCCAAGATTTGGTTAATATTTTTAGTAGAGGGAGAATGCAAACACCAAAGTCTCTGTCACTTGCTATGGCTGTTAGGCAGATATCAGGTTGTTCAGGTTTAATCAACATATTATGTGGACTTGGACATTGTGTTTCTCTACCATCAACTATGGCGTATGACTCAGCTATTGCCCAGTTAACAATCAACACATCCAACATCATCCCAAGATAATTTTTGCATAAAGAGCATATCAACCTTGTCTATGATAACATTAATTTTGGGGAAGAGTCTACCAAGCAGACACATGTTACTAATGGCATCATCATCCAGAAACTGATACCTCACAGCCAGTCCAGCTTAGAACTTCCAGTGGAACATACAGTGCCAATAAAGAAGACACAACGCACTATAGCTGTGCATGCCCCTAGCATTATACCTTATAATATTGGTTCAAAGAAGACACCCAAATTTGATGGTGGTGCATTAGATCTTCCAGTGATGGAACTTGTCGCCAAAAAAACATGCAAATGTCACAGCTTATAAACTAGATTTAGCCTATGTTTTGATTAAGATATTTTCTTCCAGTGAAGAAGACCCTTGGCCAGGCTGGACTGGATTCAACACATTACTTAATCTACACAAAATTCCTGCTGTGTCAAGAATTGGTTACCTTCCAATTGTGGATGCTTTTCCAACTGAGTATTCTACAATCCAGCCAGTCCTGAAGACATGTATATAGAAATACATGTTATTGATAAATTACAATTGCAACACGCTGTTATTGTTTTTGATGAAGCTGTATACGCTAAGGTGCAACATATCAGATGGAAGGATCAGGTCTTTTATGACCGGCTCGCGTTGTTCGCCTTGGTGAGTTCCATGCCAGCATGTGCTACCTTTCTGCCATATCAAAGCTTTTTGAAGATGGAGGCCTAAAGGTGAGTCGAAGCTTCCTGATTACTCAGGATATTCAGTGAGATGCAATGAATGGATTTCTAATGAGTAGCCGAATTCATTTAAGCAGTTTACAGTAGTACAGATCTTTCTGTTTCAGCATTATGTCATGTTGATTAATTTATGTAGAAAGGATGAATTTAGATGCAAGAAGGACGCATCCCTAAAAACTGCAGTACGTCTTGTGGATCTGTTCTGACGAAATACATCCAAGTGTCTTGATAAGCCATGTATGTACCAGTATTGATTTTTTCATTTTTTTTGTGTCTTGCAGCATGTGTTTATAGAATCTGGCATTGTTAAAGAGGGGTCAATTAACGGTGTTTTGTCTGGCAAGCACTACAACAGGCCTGTTATGTGCCATAAAATGATGTACGAAGCAATGCAGCGGCTCAGATTCAAAGCATTCCTAGATTCCATGGATGAAGAAGAAAAGCAAGGAATTTGTTCGGCAGTTTTCAACATTATGGATTCCCTTCCTGAACTAACATTCTATGACTGTCTTGAAAGCCCAGAGATGAAAAAGATTTCTGACAGCTGTGATGCATCCCAGGGCGCTTATATACCGGGCGGTGCAACGGGAATGGGAGAGCTGATCGACGTGTGATGCGGGGCCTGGCAACGAGTAACTGATATTCACCGGTCAGCGGTTGTTACAATGGTTGATAACATGACTCTTTTCCTTATATCGATTCATAAGCAAAAAATTGTTGATAAAGCGGTAACATTAAAATAAAATTAAAACCAAACCATAAATATGGCTAGCAAAGTGGATTTAAAAAAAAATCAAGTTTGAGTTGGATGACACTAATAGTGAATATAAGGTATCAAAGCATTCAACATTGAGAGTACAACTGGTACAAGTATTTTCATTGAAAATTTAATAACTGTTTACAAACTCTGGCAACTATTTTTTACACAAAGCAGATAAATAAATAAAAAATTATTACATTGGCACTAGCACCAGCATTGGATTCCACTAAATTTTGTTTAAAATATGAATTTGTGAATGGTACATCCCAGAGTTATTTCAAGACTTTCAAGCTTGTTTTCATGAACTTGAAGGTGAAGAAGAAAGCAGTTGACTTGAAGAAAACTTTTGCAAAAACAAACCACTCATGGGAACAAATCATTTTTCCACCAATACCACAAATTCTTTAGAACTGACTGCTTTTCACTAAAAAACTATCCTCCAGCAAATTCTGCAGCATTTTTGGTCAACTGGAAGTAAACATTCCTAGAGACTGTAAAAATGAAAAGATATATGCTTGTCAGAGAGTAATTACTCAACCACTTGATAGACAGTTGACAGTGATAAATAGGCAATAAGGCATAATAATCATATTGAGTATGCTTAGAACTGGTACTCATTTCTTGCATGATTTAGGATTTGATAGTTATCATGTAATGTTTTAACATACAGCACCTTGAATTAGCATGTTACAGTTTGTAAATCTAATAATTTTCTGTTGAAGATTGGTTGGTATAGATTCAACAAATGCTGCAGGTTGATTGCTTTCAGATAACAGCTCGACCTGGGTTGTTTTTAACAGAATAAGCAAAGCAAAGTTAAAATTTCTTAAGCAATTGCATGAGCAAGTAGGCTACAATTGATTCTTATGAATTGAATTGCTGGCATTGTATAAGATAGATAAGGCCGTGCTTTGACCAATTGAAGAAATAAGTTATTTTGAGGATTTAGCTCGTTTTATACACGTGGAAGAATATGTAAATATTTATTTGACAGGTAAATATTTTAATGGATGTCAGATGGATGTCAGATTGTTCTGTGAAAGCGAAATAGGTTTATCCAGTGACTAGTTAGTGATGGTTAAAAAATAACCTCTCAGTCTTACAGTGATCATGGTTAAGTACTTGGCTGTGACTGTCCTACAATACATTATACATAAATCTGGCCTAGAATTCTAAATGTATTTTTTTTTTACAGGTGTCTTATTGATGTTCATTAGAGCCACGAGAGAAATTAACTGGGATCTTCATTTAGCAGCGTTTAGATGTATGCTTCCATGGTTTTTCATTTGTAATCGCGTTAATTATACTAGGTATGGGACTGCGTATTGGTTAGAGATGACAGCACTGCACAAGACACACCCAGGTTTGTATTATCAGGCAAATAAGTCTTCTTGCTAAATCTAGCATTCTGGTCACTGATTACATGTAGCAAAGGTGTTGAAAATTATTATCTTTATACATAATTAGATCTCAAAATTGCGATAATTTTTGTATCTATTAATAGTGTCAGAAGAATAACGATATAATATCTACAAAAATGGTTTGAATAAAATGAAATTTACTGTAGACTGATATTTTTTATTAATTTAACAGAAATTCTTCCAGGACTATCGGAAAGTTTTGCAGTTCTACGTCAAAGTGAGCATGGGTTTTCTGCAGTTTCTTGCGACCAAACAATAGAACAAATTCTTAAGCTTGGGCGAAAACAAAGAGTCCTTGATAGGATTTCTGTGTGAACACTGGCGCACTTACATGTCATCCCGCTTTGGTAACCTCACAACATTGTATGTGACATCGAAAGAAAAATGCTACAGTTTCTCCATTGGTGCGTCAAACGAAGATCGTGTGGTATGCAATGAATTGCCATTCCTAGCAAGTAATCACGAGGAGGCAGACACTCGTCTGTTATTACATGCAAAACACGCCGCGGGTACTAATGATAGGGTGATCGTCAAAAGTCCTGACACCGACGTCTTCATACTCTGCATTGCAATGCAACGGGCCATTGGAAAAGACATCTTCCTTATGACTGGAACAGGGAACAAATTTCGAGTGATACCCATAAAGGTTATTTCAGATATGATGGGCGAAGAGCTTTGCCAATGCTTACCAGGCTTTCATGCCTTTTCAAGTAATCTAGTATTTTTTCAAGGTCTGTACAAAAAAGACAAGTTTTTTCTTGATGAATTTTTGCTAGAAGGTAGAACTAGACTTTTCAGAGTAAATTATCTATTTTTTTATCAAGAACTTCGTAGTATCATGCGATATCATTCATATCATTGATAAGATATTGGCTTATATACAGTAATTTATAACATAATAAACATAGCGCACCCGAGCTGTAATGCTTAAATGAATGATAATGAAACGGATAGACATAAAATATGTGTTGCTGATATAATAATACGATATTTCTGCTAGGAAGTGACAGCACGAGTTCATTTTATGGAAAAGGAAAGAAAACGGCGTGGGCCACTCTCAAGCACAATCCCCGATACATTGCAACATTCTCCTCACTTCGAAGTACATTCCCTCCATCAGATGAGCTAGTGACCCAGCCGAGCACGTTCGTTTGCCTGTTGAATGGCGACAAGAAGTCAGAGAACGTTAACAAATGCAGGTTCTTGCTATTTAAATCGGGACAGTGTTCCGATGACGTATTACCTCCGACGAGCGACAGTCTACTCCAACACATGCTACGTGCAAATTATCAAGCAGCTATATGGTATCAATGTCTCGATGCTGAAATGGTTATTCCTCCTCCAAATGGAAATGGGTGGCAAGTGTCTGATGGACAGTTAGAGATCGTGTGGATGACCCGTCCTCCAGCACCTGATTCGCTGCTGGAGTGTGTTCAATGCAGTTGTAAGACTGGTTGCAAAACACTGCGATATTCTTGCAAGAAAGCTCAACTTAAGTGTACTGATATCTGCTCCTATGTGGATTGTATAAATGCAATGGATGAGGAGTCGGAAGAAGAGCTCGGGGGAGAAATTAGCGGTTCGGACATGGATGACGAGATAGATGATTATATTCAATGAAAGTGGATTGGCGAGAAAATGTTTTTCACCCTAATAGGGGGGTCTGTAATCACCTTATATTTATACTATTGTGAAGTTATATTGACATTGTTGATTAAGGCCCTGTTTACATGAAGGTAAGGTGACCCTTCTAGAAGGGTTGCCCTAGCAAAAGGGTCACCCTAGTCCGAGCGTTTACATGATGTAGACCGGTGATCTTTCTAGCAGGGCTGACAATTCTAGCAAGGTCACCCTTCTTTTGCGTGGCCACTAAGCAAATTGATATTGGCGGACAAACAAAGAGTTTTTAATATTTTCGAAAGAGGTCGCCTGTTAGGTAGACTGAGGCATATGGTCAGCCATTGTTGTTGACAATGCATTGAACGAGCGCTAATTGCTATATTACATGAAGTCTCACGGCAAAAAATAGAGCCGCGCAGATCCCCCCTGTCAAGAGGCTGGAAATAGTATCTATATCGTATATTACATGAAGTCTCGTGAGGAATAATGGCGGATTTCTAGTTTATGGCGAGTGGAGATTTTTGAAATTCAAACGTTAAATATGAAAAACCTGCAGGTTTTTGCAAGTGACAACAAGTGAATTCGTCTTCTGTGAGTAAAAGTCTATATATTTTTAGATTTTCAAGTAGTGCCCGAATGTGGGCAACGAAACTGAAAGATAATCGGCCATAGATTACGGCCTAATTTTCTAAGACACAGAATTATATCAAAAATAATTAATAAATATTATTATTAATTTTCATTGCAGATTCAAATGGACAACTATCAAACATGGTTGGTGATGAACCTACTGCAACTCTAAAGGAGATTATACGCCATAAACGAATTCCATTCTCTGGCATATCAACTAAAGTCATTTTGTCAAAACCAAGTTACCAAGTTGCTGTATTTATTCTTCAAATAGTGGGCACAATACTATGCATGAACTTCTTTCATGTTACGAAGACTCTGTTTACGAAGTCCCATTGCAGATCACAAACCATTGAAAAAGACAATGACATTGATATGTGAACTACTGACATACGTGTTCACTGTACCCCAAGCAAATCTTGTGGGTGTTCCACATAAACTTGATCAAGATTAAATCCTGTGAATCACTCACTTATACACTGCACATGCACTACCGTACTTAAGAATCCAAGAAAGTCTACACCTATATATGAACTTTCAGTGGTGCATTTGTTTACAAAGCAAAAATGTAAAAACTGTTGAACGACTCAATAGAATGATGAGGTCATGAAAATTTAGTTGAAACCTGAAATTACCAGTAAAATGTTATCCATATTAGGAATTGACATAGTTTTGTACAATTAAAATAGAATAAATGAATCATTTGAAATATGAAAAGTTTAAGCGTTGTTTTTCTAACTATAGGCGTGCATTTATAACATTAACACCAATTGTCAATTATTTATGAGGAAGTGTATAGATTCTGAACCCATGATATTGATCTTGTGTGATGCATTAAACTACCACTTTTTTACAAAATCTATAAAACTTTGCACTATCCTTGTGTTCTAGTTTATCCTTCCTGTGGTTTTGGTAAAACAAAGGACGTTGGAGTTTCTGTAGTTGTTAGTCCACCAACAGCAACGTCTAGATTTCCTTCACTTTGAGCTGCTGGTGATGTGCCGATTGGTAAAGGAGTTTTTTCGCAGAAGTTGTCGGTGTAGGTTGTTCAGCTGTAGATAGTCGCTTCGACGGCTGCTTGACTGAGGATGAAAGCTCAACACAACGTTTCACGGAGTATGGTTGTTCAATTCCTAGTTGCATATCTTTACTCCTTTGCTTAAAGTCGTTCATCTTGAAAACGAACCCTTCACACTTTCTACATATCAGCTGTGAACAGGAATCGTCCTCCGTTATATAAATGCCACACGTCTCCTTCACTTTAGAACACATATCTTTGTCGCCGCTTTTCCCGAATATCCGCAACATATGACGACCTTCATATGAACAACCACAAAGCCGACAAATTGAACTCCGAGCAGTAATCTTTTTTGTAGTTGATATTTCCATATTATACGCTATATTCTCGTTGCTAAAAAAATATGACAACTTGCCAAATCCCCAAAATTATGCATAATTATTTGCCCGGAAGAATTTTTTTAAGAAAAGCAATCGACCAATGGAAATGCAGAGTCTACCAGCCGATGCAAGGGCCTTTTCCCGCCCCGCCAATTTCAAAAAGGCGCTGGGAACGAGGTTGAATTAATGCTGTAATTTTCTCAATAATAAAATGTGCCATTAAAAATATATTTTAAAACTTTCAAAATTTTGCTCAAATGTGCTGTCAGATCGCGGGAAATGTCATTTTAGAGACCCAAATTTCAAAACTTTTCTGAGGGTGGCATTCCCCCAGACTCCCCTAGAACTGTGCACCACAAGTAAAACTCAATCTGTCCAAAAAGCCGGACCTAACCTCAACTGCTTCGATAAAACCCTGATATTGATAATCAACACCAATGGATAGTAACAATCAATAGTCATCAATTGTTCACTGATTATCAATTTCAATCAATTAATTGACATCAATTGTTATTAATTGATGTCGATTTCTATCGATTATCAATGTTATCGATTGCATAGGCCAGGGACAACTCAACTGTGGATCAGTGCTGCTTGCAAACAGCATACTCTTACATGGGGAATAAACCACATCCACTACTGGCCTGTAATGACAACTGTTCTTTTGATGATAACAATAAAAGTATTCCAGAAGTAACACGACTAAACCCATAGAACTGTGGTCCCACTTTCCACGAAGATTGTTTGTGCACACCAACGGTATCAGATCATAATTATACCCAACCACAACTTGCACTGTCCAATTTGCATGATTGCCTCTATCAAAACGTATCGAAGAGCTTGCAACTAATTTCAACATGTACCTACTTTCTAAAGACAACGACGATGATGATGATGACGACGAATTAAACAACGACGATGAAAGAGACGAACTGGATGAAAATGACAAGTTACATGGGCAACAAAGCTGACACAAAACAAGACACTCTTTCAAAACTAAAACAATCACTTTAGCAACGAATACCAGGCTTCTCTGATAAAGACGTTTTCACAACGATCCTCACTCAACAAAAAGTCACTCGCCCTTAATAAAGAAACACAACACGTCGAAGAGCACAACCTAACTTCGTCTTCGTCTCTTCGACTGCCCAGATGTCAACAACTTCCATGTGTTTGTAGAAGTGCAGGAGGCTTGAAAAAACCATTCGCGCACTCATATAGAGAAGTTCCATCTCAAGATTATTCAAAAGATCGCGTAAAACTTTAATACACTCTGTAGAATGTTGTTTGTAAAATAGAGATTTTGATACTTGTCATTTGCAAACTTTGGGCTCAGGGCAGCAGATTTCATGTTTGCGCAAGCGCAATCAAGGAAAAGTTTTGACCAATCAGCGGTTTTTCCCACCTGTCTATCGAACTGCTTGGGCATTTAAAACTGTATGGGCAAATAACATTAATGTTTTATTAATTTATAATTTACAAATATTGATTGAATGTTAATTTCTTTTGAATTTTCTTCATGAATTATCAATCAGTTCAATAAGTATATTTACTTTTTTTTCTAATTTTCCATATGAAATCACGCGATCTCGCGCTATAGCGTAGGTAAAGACCTACCTAATATGAACGAGTTTATACTAATTGGCTATAAGTAACCAATCACATTGTCAATTACCAATTCGTGACCTGAACCAATCTGAATCTTTTTTAGTATAGGATAGGTGCCGATCACTAGGGGATATTATTTTTTGTGCGAATGGACTTTCTTTTTTGCTGCCGAGCGTCAGCACACTATTCTTGGCGTTCGTCTTGGGTTAGCTGTGTCTTTACTCGTGCCCAATCCATTTACCGAGCTATGTGTAGCGCGCAAAGACTCGATTTGTTGAAAATTGTGTTTGTACGAAAAACAGATGTTTATTTGTACAGATTTCTGTTAGTATATTTCGCAATCGCTTGCAAATGTTCATAGCCTGCGTACATGCACGTGGTACAGGCGATCATATTAAGCCCTGCCACTCAAAGCAGCGTTAGAAAAGTAAATAATAAAAAATAAGCTGGATTTAACAGCAGTTCAAATCTTGCCACCACCGCCAGGGGATTTTCAGTGAGAAAATATTTTCTTGTGAAAGTGAAAGACAACTACGTTTAATATAAGGATTATGCGTTGCTGACTTTGAAAAGCTTTTATATAAAACACACCTACCGTTTTTATCATGTCGAAGAAAATCCTCAACCTCTTAACTTATTAGTGTGCGGCTAATATGTATAAAAGTGGAAATAAAGATTTTTCACAAATCAATCACAATCAAAAGTTAAAAAAATCATATTTAATAATAGCAATCAAACTTGGTTCAAATCTATGGGAACATCATGGATTATCTAACACAAGAATGGCGTGGATTCACACGATGGTTTTTAGTCATAAAACGTGGCCAGTTCTATTCATTATGTTAAGAGTGACCTATTCATTATGTTAAGATGGTCAGCGAGTATATCGCTGCTCCTGTTACGAACCTTATCAATAAGTGTATCAGGAACTTATTTTCCCAAGATCTGGAAAACTGCAAGAGTATCTCCGATTCCGAAAGTAGATAATCCATTAACTGATGATCAACTGCGACCGATATCAATTTTACCAGCGCTATCGAAGGTCTTTGAAAAGGTTGTCGCCCTCCAGATGGTTGAGTTCATCGAAAAACACGCTGTACTGAACAACAAAGTAACTGGCTTTCGTAAATGTCACTCTACCATCACGACCCTGCTTGGTATTAAGGATGATATAATCCGTGCAATGAAAAAAACGTGAGCTCTTATGGTGCTGGCGGACTTCTCTAAGGACTTCGATACTATTTGCTTTAAATCAGTCATCACAAAAATGCATAATCTAGACTTCTCTAAGGACTTTCTTAAGTCGGTTCTTAACTACTGTATCTGTCAGATCGAGTCCAGTTTGTTCAAATTGATGACAAAACCTCAACTAACATGACCATAGACTTTGGGATACCTCAAGGCTCTATTCTTGGTCCGATGATCTTCAACTATATGTTGCAGATCTTTAGGATAACATCAATCATCAAGTAACCTGTTTTCAATATGCCGATGACACTACGCTCTATAAACACTGTAAGTTTGTAGATCTACAGCAGTGTGAAGAAGAGATGAACACCACCTTAACACAACTAATGGATTGGTCTAGTGATTCTAACTTAGCTCTTAATGGAACTAAAACCAAATGTATGAGCTTTTCCACTCAGCAGCTGGCAAATAGTCATTCACTATCTTTACATAAGACCAGCCTTGAAGTGAATGGTAAATTGTTTGAGCGTACATGTGCCACAAAATTGCTTGGCTTGAACATTACGGAAAATCTCACTTGGAATGATCATATTAGATCATTGTCTTCTGCTTGTTATAGCACTCTGGTCATCCTTGGAAAAATAAAAATAGATCCAGTTTTCAGCAGCCAGCTTTGTTACTGGAAAGTATGTAAATTCTGTGGAAACATTGCTGAAGCTTGATTGGCTGCCGATGCGTGAGCGAAGAGATTTCAACTTACTTAAAGCCACTTATAAAGCCATCCATTTCCAGCACTGGCCGAAGTATGCTGCAGTCGAAGTATATAAATCAGTTCGAAGCCTGCGTTCAAGCACTACCTTAAATTTGGTTAGACCTATGGAAAAAGGAACTTTTCAAGACATTTCCTCCGAACTGTTTAATACTTTACCGAACAATATAAAAAATTTATCAAATTATAATCAATTTTTGTAAAGAGGTTAAAACTATTTTAAAGATGCGTGCAATATGAAATGCATTGCTATAATTTTGATTACCATTTTTATAATCTTGCATGTTATATCTGTATCCTTATCACGTATTCTTATTACGTTCAGTTTTATTGTTCATAATTTATATATTTGTAAATAGATAGTTTTCAATAGGGGAAGACCCACTTCGTGGATCTTATTATTATTATTATTATTATTATTATTATTATTATTATTATTATTATTATTATTATTATTTATTATTATTATTATTATTATTATTATTATTATTATTATTATTATTATTATTTAAATTCGACACTCCCTGTAGAACGTTTAATGATCAATAAATAAAGTTTACATTATTATTATTATTATTATTATTATTATTATTATTATTATTATTATTATTAATTTTATTGACTGGCACCATTTTGATTTAATTGACTTGATGTACTTCATATAAAGTAATTAATCATATAGAGATCTGACGAAGAATACCTTGGATATTAAATATTAATATATATTGGAGTGGGCAAACTTGGGTGGAGTGGACAAACCTGGGTGGAGTGGACAAACTCGGGTGGAGTGGGTAAACTCAGGTGGAGTAGACAAGCTCAGGTGGAGTATCCAAACGTTGGTGGAGTGGGTGGAGTGTCCAAACTTGGGTGGAGTGGGCAAACTTGGGTGGAATGGGCAAACTCGGGTGGAATGGGCAAACTCGGGTTGAGTGGGCAAACTCGGATGGAGTGGGAAAACTAGGGTGGTGTGGGCATACTTGGGTGGAGTGGACAAACTCGGGTGGAGTGGGCAAACTCAGGTGGAGTGGACAAGCTTGGGTGGAGTGTCCTAACTTGCGTGGAGTGGACAAGCTCGGGTGGAGTGGGAGACTTGGGTGGAGTGGACAAACCCCGGTGGAGTGGGAAAACTCGGATGGAGTGGGTAAACTTGGGTGGAGTGGGCAAACTTAACCTCGTACCCAGGATCTTATCTCCGCTGCTCCGCCCACCGCTGCGAAAAGACCCTGGTCTGGGCTGGTCACGTGTATCCCATATTCTGGGATATTTTTCAGCATTGTCGTTAGGGAGGGGGTAGAGAACTTAGGATTTCTCATCATTGTACGCGGAGACTGGTGGAGGCAAGTCGCAAGAGAATCTTAAAATAAACACCGATATATGCCAACGATAATATAATATATACCGACGAAAAAACATTGGCAAAACATTTGGTTAAAGACCCTCAGACACTTTGCGGTAAGGCCAGGAAACGGCAAGGCGCTTCGCAACAGTGCAACACTTCACGGAAAAGTTGTCAGTGATTGTGAATATTTTCCCTATATCTTTCTGAACTTCACCGACGAACAGCGAATTTGAGGGCATTCTCATCCTCGAAATGAATGCTTACTTCATCAGTTACGACGCCAAGCTGTTACGCCCGTCACCTGCCGTTTCCCCAAAGAGAGGATTTTGCATGTCATCATTATTGTGAATAAATATATGGAAATCGGAAAGTCCTTGTGATTTAACATCGCCAAGTTCGCTAAAACTCGACATCTATAGCTTTCAACAAAAGCTAAGGTTAGTGACATATTTTATTATTGTTTTAAAAGTGGTTTAAATGTGTAACACAACAGCGGCAGCAATGCCAACGCAATTTAATATTCATCTTTTAATATAATAATACCGCATGCAATCATGATCAGAGCTGAAAATCGATTCCTGTTTGGGAAGTGATGCCGTCATGCTGATCAAGAAAACACTGACCTTTTAACAACATTTTAATATCACTAGTCTATGTCAATTCCCCTTTGACTAAAAAAACAAGGTTTTTAATATGAATCGAAGTCACTCACTAATGAACCTATTGTTGAACGTTTGTTTTTATTGCGTTGTTCTTTTAACACTTGTTGTTTTAAGATTTTATATAATTGCGCCGTGAGTACACAAAGCAGTCAGAATAATAAAAAAGTGCTTAACATCTTATAAAAAATCATTAAATGTTGAATAATATAGCAATTCATCACATAACTACTGAGATTTTAAGTATCGAGCAATATTTAGTATACTGTTTACTTCATAAATATACATCAAAGCCCAAGGTGTCAGTACATTTCGATTGAAACTTTGCTCTAGTCACTTTAACACATTTTTCTACCTTATAAAACCTAATGTGTTTGTAATTTACCAATACTCTCATTGTTATTTAGGTGTAATTTCGTCAGAATGCAAACAATCAATTGATTCAAGTAGCGGCGCAACAAACATTGTTCTTTGAAAACAGTTTTAAAACCAAGACGGTTTGGTGAAGCAAACTTCAAATAACTCCCAGTAAGTCTGCGTGACACGTGACCAGCCCAGACCAGACCAGGGTCTTTTCGTAGCGGTGGGCGGAGGCGGTGGCGAGCGGAGATAAGACCCTGGGTACGAGGTTGGGACAAACTCAGGTGGAGTCGACAAACTTGGGTGGAGTGGACAAACTCGGGTGGAAGGGGAAAACTCAGGTGGAGTGGGCAAACTCGGGTGGTGTTACTGGAGTGGGCAAGAGAGTGTTACTTGTGCCACAGACTGCACTGGGTTGTCTGTGGATTACGCTAAAGGTTTTCGTCTCAATAACGAGGCAGCACTTCACTTCCGATAGTAACTTCTAGTTTTAATAAGGAATGGGGCTAATCATCCTTACTCGCGGTCAGCGGCTGAATTACGAAGGACGCAGATCAACGTGGCAGCTTACGACACAGTTCAGACCACGAATCACATACAGCTAAGATGTAGGTGTTGATTTTAGGAAGGGGGGAGGGGGGGGGGGGAAATGGATCACCCGGCGAAAAACCCTCGAAGCAGAAGAGAGATCAACTACAACTCTACTCACATATAGTTCCAAGCTCGACAACGGGGTCATTCCCAAGCGGTCACCTATCCCAGTACTAACCCCGTCTAACTGCTGCTTAACTTTTGGTGAGAGGCAGTGCGCTAACAGCAGACTCCACCTGTTCTCCCCAGAACCCTCCATACGAAAGAGTTGGGACACCGGAAGGGGAGGCGTGAGTGATCCGCCATTTTGGATCCTAAACTAACAAGGCAGAAATAGCGTGAAAGCCGTCAAATGACACAAAAACGAATATTACTCCGCTTTTCAGAAGACTTGATGGGTTTGTTTTTTTGGCTAGCTGGTGTATTAGTTGATATGAGTCATTTTTAAAGAGTTTAGGTGAATATTGATGAAAATTCCGTCGAAATGAAAGCCTGAAAGAAAAGTCGCTGGTGCCTTCCCTGCAGCTAAACAAGTAAGATGATCATGTATAGATTTTGTCTTTATTTTATTTGTACGATAAGATCTAAAAGCTTCAAACTTAATTTGAATCAGTTTAAAGAGATTATAAACTTCTGTGTGTAGTATTTACTAAAACTTAGATCATGTTAAGTAGAGTAACCCCCATTTATTTTTAATAGCAATACTATTACATGTAAACATGTATATTCACAACCTATATATGTATAATTACAGTAAGTTATGTTTCGAGAGTTTCGTTTGCTATTAGCTTTTTAAATTTTTGGTGGTTGTTTATGTAAAGAACCGATTTGGTTCTTAAAAGAACCGTTTAAGATTTGGTTCTAAAGACCTTTCAAATTTGGTGTTCCATCCACTTCATGTATGATATATCTACTTGTCCACCAACTCTCTCATTGCAACTGACCGGGATCCTTTGCCACTGGAACTCTTTTGATTTTGTTTTTTCTTCTCCTCTAGTAAGGTTGTTATCCCTGAAGGATGTTTTTAATATTCTGGATACAGCCTGATGGCAGTCAGGAATGTTGTGGTGATCAGAACTCGAACAAGCATCAACAAGTGTCATCAGGACATTCTGTGTAGTCATAATACCTTTCTCATTTTTTTGTGAAGACTTTCTCAGCTGCTTCTAACAAGTGCTTTGCTGCAGGAGAAATATAAACTAATGCTTGCTTCGTGTAATCGCACAACTGAACAAGACTCTGGCTCTGCATGGGCATAGTCATGTTGTGGTGGGACAGGAGGAGGGATTGTTAAAGCTTTAACACAAGTGTCACAGTGATGATTTAACTTGATAAACTGATGATTTTACATGCAAAATGAAAATAATTTATTAATAAAAACTTACTTTATGTGACAATGGTATCTACTATTTGGTGTAGTTGCATTCTTGCTATTTGCATAAAATTGTTACATTGCATACTGTAAGTACAGTATTAATGGATGGGAGAATTGTGACTGTACTTTTGTTTCAACTCTGTGACAATTTACCTTTTGAGATAATGCAAGAAAAACTTCAACAATAAGGCCACATGAAAATTCAATATACTGATTATTACAAATTGATGGCAATGGGCACTTCATGTTTAATAGCATTGTATAGCCAGTAGCCCTACAGGAATATCGCAGTTTCATTGCATTTTCAACAGTCAAATGACCGATTATATTGACCTAGGCTGCTATACATTAAAATTACAGTGCAAGTGATGAAAAGGATAATACTGTAAATTTCCAGTGATAAGCAACTTACAGCATATGCAGTTCTACATTAAGGGGGTTTCAGTTGGCTTATGTATTCTAAAGAATTATATTACCTAGCATACATAACGAACAAGGTAGCTTGTTACCTTTTACATATTTGAAGCCTATATCAAGAAGACTGATGGGCATGAAACAAAGGTCCAAGAGGGCATATAACTGGGAATTTGCAGTATTTTGCAAGAAATTGATCATAGCCTTCCAGAGCCTGTTTTTTTAGTCACACAAAATTCCAGAAAGATTTGCTTAGGGTATGTGTTAGTTTCTTTTGCCTTTTTTAATTCTCGTTTGACACTGCAGTTCAACCTCAATTGCTGAAAGATTTGGTATTTCTATATTAGTAGAATTATTATCTTCACTTATATGTTGCCCTCATTAACTGGAATTGAGTCATACAGTTGAGAATCGACACTGTCACCCCCATCCTTATTCTGACTACACATACTTTGAAGATTGTCTGAAAAAAGTGAACTAGGTTTAGGTTAGGAGATAAAATATAGAATGTCATTTAGATTCGAGGTTCATATGAATGAATTTTTGGAACAGCAATTTTTACTTGCCAGCTATTTCGCGATCGGCGCTGTTCTCTTAGCTGGATTCTTTCTTCAAACTGGCTTCCGATGAGAAAAGAGAGTAGGGATAGCATTGGGTTTTAATTTACTGGCCACTTTTGGTTCAAATTGACTCGTTTCGAAGTGAACCCTTTATATTAGAGTTTAGAGAATACAAAGTCACAAATTAACAAGGGAACAATGCGTTTATAAATTGATAGGATAAAATCAAATATATATTTTAATACTCATCTATTTATAAAATCTATAGCTACTAACACTGGTTTTTATACTCGTTAATAAATAGATTATGTGCACAAATCTATATATGAATATTTAATATTTTGCTAATGAACAAAATCGAAACAAAGAAATGTTTGTTGCCTCGCAAAGTCGAGAAGCCTTTGGGTTAAAATTTTCCCTCTTGATTGCGCACGGCCATTTCTTCCTTCTTTCGACGTCCCTGTTTACCAGAAGGTATTCTGTACATCTTGTACCCATCTTCACTTCGATTACTACAGCCAAATTAACGCACTGCAAAACACCATCTCAAATCCTAATATATATCCAGTGTTTTCTAGGATCCATAATGGCGGAAATCGCCCATGTGACTGGAATTGCCCAATCAGCTTTTAGAAATCCGTAAACAATAGATGTCCCAACTCTTTCGTATGGAGGGCTCTGGTTCTTCCCTATTAGGGAGAATTTCATACACTGTCGTACCTTTTCCTTGTCCACCTCTCGACGATGTGTGGGTCATCCACAACAATCGCCCTAAGGCCAGCCTAGACATTAGGCCCACTATTCTCGCGAGGGCTTGCATTCGCAAACGTCTGGCACCATAGACAATCCAGAAGACAGGGACTAGAAACGCCACTGATTTCGCGCGTTATATCCGTGATACGGTCTGTGCATAAATTTTGCGGGCTCGTTTAATACCAAAATAATAAAATATGGCGGATGCGGTCAACTGGGATGAGATATTGGAGAGAGATTTTGTAGAAGACAGTGAGAGCGAGGGCGAAGATTCAAGTAGCGAAGACGGAGAAAGAACTGAAAACGAAGGTAATTAATTATTCCCTTGTGGTAAACGTTTTCATATGCTCATTTTTTGTCTTGAATTAAAAATCTAATAAATTATGTTTCGATGTATCCTTTTTATTTCTCAATTTCAGATGGAAAACACAAACGTACATTCAAGTAAAAAGAGAGCAAAGCCTCTGGGTAAAACTTCAAAATTATGGTTTAATTCTTGCTACAAATTGTCGTAGGCAGTAATTTAAGAGATAATACCTCTTCACTCATATTAACTGACTTGTGTAACAGATCTTTATACAGTCCAGAAGACAAATGTTGTCTTCTGGATTGTCTGTGAACATATAAACTACAGTAAGATTATGTTTAAAAAGAAAGTGAGTCTGTTTCATTTGTATAAATGCAGAGTACAGTACAGTATATGTATAAATGATTTTGTATTAACTACAGATATATGGAATAAACTATGAATTGTAGTATGTGGTGTTAATATTTTTGTACGATTTTAGTACTGTTAAGAGTGTTAAATATCTTGTAGTATATTAAGTTGTTCAAACATGCACAGATCAAACAATACATAAAACTTATGGAATAATGAGTTTGGGGAAATACAGTAATATCCACAAAATTCAGATGGAATTAATTCAGTGTACAATGGGTATAAGTTTTTTGTAAAGAATTCTGTATGAATTTTCACCCTTCCTAGCTTTTGTTTTTTTGTTGTTGTTTTTTAATACAGAGATTCCTCATACCAGTGATACAAAATACTTGTTCACCAACTTATATAATGATGGTGAACGGTTATTGGTGGAAACACTTATTTAAATAATATCTGATCCCTTTAACAAAATTAAAGGATCCTAACATGGTCCTAAAATAATTTCTTCTGCTGAATGTATGCTACAAAATATAGAAGACTATGTGATGTGAAAATGCTTCACATCATATTAGCTAAACTTTGCAGCAACAGCAGGGGATTTAAAGTAGTTACCTACCAATCAGCATGAAACATGTGGCAAGCTTTTCATGTCCTCTGTTCAGATCCTGATTTTGTCAGAAAATTTGAGGTTTACCTTTAATCCAGCACTATTTCAGCAACCTAGTACCAAGCTTTTCATTCAATCTGTGATTCACAAATTGTTTTCAAACACAAACTGTTTTGAACCACTCGAGAAATGGTGCCAACAATGCTGAGCTCGGGCCCAGGAAACCCTGACTAGTAGTTCCAGATATTGCATCAGCCTTCTAAGCATGCATGTATCACGTGCCTCTGTTCAACAGTGCCTGATTCTTTAATCGCTGGAGTGTGATACTTCACGTGTGCCATGCGTGACCAGATAGCCACAATGAACCGGGGGGTTGGAGCCACATAAACAACACACGGCTAGTTTTAATATTATTTATTGCATTATTATTAATGGATAACAGCACTGTGTAGTTGCAAGATATAAGGATGCATAGATAAAGTCAGTAAATAGATGTACACAGTACTAAATTTGGAGGGTCGCAATCCCCAGTGGGTTATCTCGGGCTGGCAATCATTACACCACCAAGCTAGCAAGTTGCCAAGGCTTGGCAGACCAGTCTGGTGCTGGCACAAATTATTTAAATTGAGAATGTTGCAGTTCTCATTTGGATTCCATTCTCTTCAACTTGAACCTTTTTTTGACTGAATAGCCTTTTCTATATGGCATCTAAACAGTTTGTTGAGATATTATACCGTTAGACCTTCTTACATTCTACAAGTATAAACTCAGATATATGTATGAACACACAATCAATGGAAATTTCTGGTTAATAGAAAACTAAACAGATAATAAAGAAGCGACAGTTCCGTTGATAATTATTTTCTTATTCTAAATATAAAAATACAAAGTCCTGAAATTCTTTCAAATTTTAGTTACAGGGTTCCTATTGAGAGCATCTTTCGACAACAAAAATGGCGACTTTGTTGTAGTCGTGAACACTGCGCGCACAATCAATGGGAGTTTCTGGTTAATAGAAAACTAAACAGATAATAAAGAAGCGACAGTTTCGTTGATAATTATTTTCTTATTTTAAATATTTAATTCCAAGGTCTTAAAACTCTTTCAAATTTTAGTTACAGGGTTCCTTTTGAGAGCATACTTCGACAACAACAATGGCGACTTTTTTGTAGTCGTGAACACTACACGCACAATCAATGGGAGTTTCTGGTTAATAGAAAACTAAACAGATAATAAAGAAGAGACAGTTTCGTTGATAATTATTTTCTTATTCTAAATATTTAATTCCAAGGTCCTAAAACTCTTTCAAATTTTAGTTACAGGGTTCCTTTTGAGAGCATACTTCGACAACAACAATGGCGACTTTTTTGTACTCGTGTACGTAGTGACGAAAGTAAAGCATTTTTTACACTAGATTGACAATTTGAAACTGCTTTAATTTCGTAAATATCCCATCAGAGATTCAAAATATCCAAAGGAGAGGGCTACTGAGAGTCTGAGTTTAAAGTTACAGGGTTCCAAAGAGCTCTATCTAACTAGCGTGATTGTTACGTGCGCCATTTTGACACAAAGAGCAAAACAAGACGAGAATTATAATCGCTATTTACTGTAAGAATAAACATTAAAAAACGTACATACCTTGAAAATATATCTCTGTTGACAGGTAAACTTCAAAAATCTCTATAGCACGTATCTTCTTCGAATAAATTTGCATAAACCGCGTATGTTTACTATCGTTTTTGTTCTGGTTTAAAGCCGGTTGCCTTGACAACCGATAATTCTTACGTGCGAAAATCATATCACGGATGTCACGAAAGGAGTCGCGCGAAATCAGTGGCGTTTCTAGTCCCTGTCTTCTGGATTGTCTATGCTGGCACCTAGCAAGAAGTATTTGTCTTTGGGTTCCAGACCGCTATAGGCACGCGAGCCCCCTCGTCGAGATATATATAAATATATATGTGATATATAATGATATATATATATATATATATATATATAGAAGGCCTAGTGTCTAGGCTGCCCTAAGGCCTTGTCTAGGGCAGAGTTCTGATCTTTGAAAACGTTTGTCGCTTTTTTTCCTTGTCCACGTCTCGACGATGTGTGAGTCATCCACAACAATTGTCGCTAAGGCCTTGTCTAGGGGAGAGTTCCGATATTTGATAATGTTTGTCGCTTTTTTACTGCTTACCCAGACTATATGAACAGGGACTAAAGCCTACAATCCTGGCCAAAATTATTTGGACAGTTACTCTAAAATTAATGCTCACATCAAATTTCTTGGTCAAAAATAAAAAATCATCCAACGATTGTGTTCATTATGAGTTAATCGCCAATATGATGGACATGTTTTTGCCCATTACACGAACTAAAGTCAGGCAGTCCGACAAGCCATGGATGACTTCGGCACTCAAAACTTCCATTCGCAAACGTCAAAAAACGCTCCATAAATACGTCAAGTCCTCGATAATGTTTAAATACTGGCGAAATAAAGTTGTCACTGACGTTAAAACAGCCCGAAAGAAATATTATACTTCATCAGTCAATAAATTGAAAGAGGGTAATTCATCCAGGTGGTGGAAGGAGGTGAAATCCATTGGCGGTTTATCATCCCGCGATTCGTGGCACCATCAACTGTTGTCTTGTGATAACCCCACTTGCCAACATCTCGTAGAATCGATAAACAATTTTTTTATTGGTTTGACATCCCACTTCCGTCCATTGGAGCCTAGTAATACCGTGCAGCAACTAGTCGTACCGTCATCTTTTCTAGTTAATATTGGTCAGGTTTACCAAGCTCTTCGAAAGACTAAAACCAACAAATCCCCCGGCTCCGACACGATCCCAAATAAAATTCTTAAAATGTTTGCTTTTGAACTTGCCCCAGTAGTAGCCGATATTTACATTTCATCTCTTCTGCAAGGAGTTTTCCCGTACCAATTAAAACTGTCAATCGTCCGTCCCATCCCAAAGATGCTCCCTCCCTCGTCCATCGAGGAACGACTTGAGACCGATTTCATTAACCTCACAAATTTCAAAAGTTATGGAAGGATTTACAATTGACTCGCTATTACCTCAAGTAATAAACAAGCTTGATATCAAACAATTTGCACTTCCAAACAAGTCAACTACTCATGCCTTGGTTTATCTTGTTCACCAAATCCTCTCTGCCTTAGATAAAGGCCACAGCTCCGTCCGACTGTTTTTTTCCTGATTTTAGGAAGGGGAATTGATCTCGTGGGCCATAATGTAATCATCACCGAATTTGAAAGCCTCGACGTCCACCCGGTGCTTGTCCAATACATTACGGCCTTTTTAACTAACCGTGAACAATGTGTTTAGATCGATGGGTATCAGTCTTCGGGGCAGAGACTTAAAGGTGGTCTACCCCAAGGAACAAGACTAGACCCACTTTTGTTTGCCGTACTGTTTAACCCTTTATTAAAAGATTGGAGTGGCCGCCTTAAATTTGTGGATGACACGACAGCATTGGAAATTATACCAAGGTGCTCTCCTAGCCTACTGCCCATAGTTGTCGATGAAATCTCTAATTTTTCTTCTGCCCGTGGTATGGAGCTCAATCCGCGGAAATGCAAAGAGATGTTTATAAACTTTCTTCAATATAGAGTACCGCGTATACATGCAAGAGCAAAGTGTTGAAAAAGTACATCATTTTAAACTCTTGGGAGTCTATTTGTCCAACGACCTTTCCTGGAATGTACACGTAGATTTTATCCTGAAGAAGGCTAATTCGTGTCTTTATGCCCTCCGGCAATTGACGAAAGCAGGACTAAAGCCTGGTGATCTGCTAACCATTTACTGCTCAGTTATACGCTCCAGGCTGAGTATGCATCCTCTGTTTGGGCCGCCTACCTGATTATTTGTCCGTCCATTTTGAGTCGATTCAAAAGAGAGCCCTCAAGATCATCTATCCTGGTACAGTATGTCTTACTGTGACGCATTGCAGGTTTCAAAGCTCAAATCTTTGGAAACTCGTAGGGAGGAGTCGTGTCGGAGGTTGGCTAGTTCAACCCGGACTAGAGGATCTAAAAGTAACCCACTTTATAATATAATTAGGCCATCTCCCTCCTTAAATAGGCATGATTATTATCTCATGTAAATAATAATAACACGCAACGAACGCTTCAGTAGGTTTATTACAATTAAATATTCGTAAAATCGCCTTTTAATTAATAGTATATCCTAGACAATTAATTATTTTTATGGAAATATTTATATTCATTGTACGAAACAATTGTGTAATTCAGTATTTTTACTGCAAAACCTTTTGATTAAACGTATTATTATTATTATTATTATTATTATTATTATTATTATTATTATTATTATTATTATTATTATTATTATTATTATTATTATTATTATTATTATTATTATTATTATTATTATTATTAAGCGTGTGTTTTATGGGGAAACAATATAACTTGATTCCCAAGTTGTAAACGACTGCTAATAGCAACAAACAAAAAATATACGACGGTAAACATATGTATGCCTTTACATAAAAGTAATGTGTGACCTATTGACTCTTAATTATTCAAGCAATTTTGTTTTTCGATGTTTCCGTGGGGGTTCGTAACATGCGCGTTTATTAAGGCTGCGTTTCCACTTTATCTAACACTTCAAGTAGGGGAACAATCTGAAAAGCACTAACTTTGTATACTTCTTTCTTTCGTGCGTTAATCGATAGAGAAAGAGGTGAACTTTGCTTGTTTACCGTCGCCTCTAGAAGCTGTTGACGTAGGCATATATAATGAGTTTATGGTGCTCTCCAGTTTGTGTTTAGTGAGAAGGCTTTCGGCACGCGCGTGGCTATGAAATGCAAAGTAGTGCAAACACATCAATTAAAACAAACACACCATTTTAAAAGCGAAAGTACGTGTTTCGAAATGGTATTTTGAGACAATCCTGGCCAAAATTATTTACGATTTATGATTGTATGCAAGTATCCGCATGAATTTTGGCCAGGATTGTAGTTCTTATATATCGCCAACGGTCGGCGACAACGGATGAGGGCTTTGCGACATCGGCGACATATGAGAACGAGCTTTAAATGTCGTCGGCGACCCTCGCCGACTATCACCGCTCTGCAAAACATATCAGAACATACATCGGCGATTATCGGCTATGATTTACTTCAACCAAGTCCAATAAGAAATTACCAATCGTGTGTAAAGTTTCGCGGAGTTACAGGAAACGTTAAGGCATCATCGCCGACAAATGAGAACTATCTATCGTGAACCGATCGGTGATGATCTGCGACGATCGGCGACATGTGAGAATATAGGTTTTAGAGATGAAAACTTGAATATCACGAAAGAGCAATATTTTTTTAACAATTCTTGTTCAAATCTTTAAATTACTTAATATTTTTAAAGGCGGCGTTACTGCATTAGTTTGATCTGCTTGTGGTGACACTGGCCGTTCATAGTTTGCATACGGCAAGAGCTTTTGTGAAGCCAAAGAGTTTGTATATGAACGCGTTTCTCGAGCTGCGAAGATGCACATTGCGGTCGAAGGAGCAATAAACCATATTGAACCGAAAACCTAGTTCTTGACGAATGTACTGATGGCAATTTGGGCGAGATGAAGCGGTTTTTGTGGATTTTACGGAGCTTCAAGTGAGGGCTAAAAGTGAGGGCCGTTTGATATATTCTATATGAAAGTCACCAGCCTTTCCTTCTTTTCAGTTTAAAGCGATTAATTGACCGTAAGTGCAACTCGCCGAAATATAGTTCAAACTCGACTCGGAAAGACATAAACATCAACAAACACAAAGCAGAAACTTGTTTCTTGAAATAAATGTTCAGTCTTACCTTGGTAAGACTGAACATTTATTTCAAATTTCTATGGATCTTGGTGTATATTTCATGCATTTTATAGCGATATTCGATTTGAATTTGTGCCAACAAAAGGAATACAAGACTGCTCGCGTGCAAGAGGGTGTACAACGTACACTGTGCGTTTGGGCCCACTGTGGTTCGGCCGCGAGAAAAAAGACTCGACCACATGTACATGTCTGCCATGTTTTGCCTCACCTTTTCGTCCAGTGATTGACCAATCTCGTACCCAGAGCCTTCGCCAGCACGCAAACGAAGGATCTGGGATAATCCATATTGGGAAGTGTTTTGATTGGCTAACTAACGACTGACCCAAATCAACTCTAAATGCTGTTTATTGTCGTAAAACAATCGCAATTCGTATAAATCGTAACTAACAAAACTCCGACAATAAACGTATACCAAGCAAAACTATATGAGAAGCTCAGAAGCTGTATCATTCTTATCTATTCACAAAATAGTATATACAAGTCTGATGTCATGCGTGTCGGCAAGCCAATTAAAATTACAAGCTATTTAACAAATAAAACATAAAGCTCCGTGCATATGTGCTCTTATAAAGGCACGTTTGACGTCATTTGAACACGAAAGAAGTTGAGTAGAGTAACGAGGCGATAGCCGAGTGCCTTTACACTTCTTTCGTATTCAAATGACGTCAAACGTACCTTTATAAGAGTACATATGCACAGGAGCGATAAGTTTTATTTGTTTTATAAAATAAGTAGAGAAGAAAACAAACTAAAAGTAAGGTAGTTTTGGAATTTGGCGGTTTTTCCGGTCAGCTGACGCCATTCTATGCCATTTTACGTCATTCATGATCTCTGTTCTCTTATAAATGCACGGAGCCCAGCCAGTCAGAGCGTGCGTAGAGGCACCTTATTTTATAATAATTTATTAAAGCATATAAACTGATTTTTAATTTGTGGACCTTCTCTGTTTAGTTTCTGTAATGACTTATCCATTGCAACCCAAAGAAACATCGGTTCCTCCATTTGCGAAGATCTCGATCACAGAGTAATCTCGATATCACGTCTATTTCTGGCGGCGCATGCTCTTTACAACCGGCAACCGGTTTTTCGGTTTCCAGCAATTATCCCACAGCCTTCGTTTGCGTGCCGGCGTAGGCTCTGGGTACGAGATTGGTGATTGACTGGAGTCAGCCTTCCCGGAACACTGCTGCCAAACGTTTTGCGCATGCGTGACGTCCTCAAAAATAGAGCGGGCATATATTGTAACATATTCTGAAATTACCCCTTCGTAATTTTCTTTACCCTTTTTTAAATACGCAGATGAATAGTCGAGTCTTACTAAGTCTTCACTGTCTGGTTGTTGTCGCCACGGCTAGTTCCCACTTCTCTTGCAATGTTTACTCTCACGGATTCACGCATGCGCGAACGTTTGGCAGCGGTGTTCCTTCCAGGTATATATAGAGTTCACTGCAGCAACCTGGTTTCCAGGCCTCTCTTTTTTAACGTTGAGCGGCATATCGAAATTGTGAGGGGCCTAGAGTAAAATGTTTAGCTTGGCCCCAAATTACCCAGGCGCCAGCCCGCCGTGTCAAGGAAAACCAAGGCAGATCCCCTCGAGCTCCCCTCGGTTTGCACAATTCTTTATAACATGATATGGCAAGGTTGGTCTACTGCCGAAACGTAAAATTAGCATATTTTGATTTGTATTACACTACTTTTATAATAAAGCAATACTCTCGTATGTAACAACCTTTTAACGTAATATAAGAAACTTACTCGTTTGCTGCTCTTAAGAAGACGTTTGTTTAAAACCGCAGTTCCCTCGTCTATTCTTTTCTAATTTTGAGAAGAATTTGAACTCCAGCAAGTCAGCAGGATCATGATGGATAAAGATGCATCATTTTTCCGCTACATCTGTGACGTCAAATAAGTATCAAGAGAAAAGAGGACTAGGAACTAGTCTACGATGCCAGGGCCTTTTACCGCCTTCCCAATTGTAAAAAGGCCCTGGAAACGAGGTTGTTAAAACGGTATCTTAAGGAAGTGTTTGATTTTTTTTGAACAACAACGAAATTTGGACAATGTTACTCTTTATCTAATTTGACTATATGTGTGATTTCTTTCTTTTTTATATGATTTATATTATCATATTTAGGCCTAGATGAAAATTACTTCAATGTAATTCTAGTTACCTTGTTTTAAATAGAGTGATTTATTATTGAAGGTTTCCAGGTGACTAGGTAATTATCATGAGTAATACTATGATTTACTGGGTAATTTTATCTCCAATTTCCCTCAAACAGGGGAAATTTCTAGTTTTCCCTTCCAACAGGGCAAATTTCTAATTTTTCCTTGCAACAAAGCAAATTTCTAATCTTTCTCTCATTAGCATGCATGACCAAACATCCAAATAGTACTCTTTTACACAACAAATAAATGTAATACCAAAATAATAATACCATGATATGTTGGGAAATTAGTGACTAAATGTCCCCTCAAGCCTCGAGAGCATTTGTGAAAGTCCCGAGGGTCACGAATCCTCCCTCGACTTTTTGGGGACATTTAATCACTAATTTCCCTCATCTCATGGTATTATTTATAAGCCTCGGCTTTTTGGGGACATTTAATCACTAATTTCCCTCATCTCATGGTATTATTTATTTATGAGGGAAATTAGCAATTAAATTTCCCCTTTGTCTCGGGAAGATTTGTAAAAGTCACAAACCTTCCCTTGGCTGCGGGAAATTTAAACGCTAATTTCCCTCAAGTCATGGTATACTTATAATAATTACATAGTCACCTCGAAATCCTTTGTTTCAAGAGGAACGATTAATGCCGTATTCCCTCATTAGGGACTTTAAGATGCTACGACGACGATGGCGATTAAGAAGTAACATAAATTTACAATATAAAGAACTGAAGACGTAAAAATGCCAAAAGTTGGGGACACTTTTCCTAACTCAAAGGTAATATGAGCACGTAGTCCAGTTATATATATATATATATATATATATATATATATATACATATAGGTAAGTGCTAATAACCCTCAATGCCATGCATTTAGTAATAGATAAATCCCGAGAACGAGGGATGTATGCTATATAAAGAGGGCTTTATATCGCATACACCCCGACGTTCGAGGGATTTATCTAACTCTAATTTATTATCGAGTCGGTTTTCTTTGTTGTTCCGAGGTCTTTATATCACATAAAGACCTTGAATAATAATTAGATACGAAATGAAGAAAAAAACAAGGAAAATCTTTGTCCAAGGTGGGAAAAAAAGACTAAACTTTGTTTGAAAACCGCCTCGATAATAAATTAAGTCAGATAAATTCCGAGAACGAGGGATGTATGCGATATAAAGCCCTCGGATGCTGCGCGTCCTCGGATCTTTATATAGCATACATCCCTCGTTCTCGGGATTTATCTATTACTTGACCCAATGCTATTTTTTTTTGTAATATCATGTTTGCGGGAATTCCGTTTGTTGTCACCTCCGTTGACGTCAAACCGGGTATGATTAGTTCTAATCAGACCTGAAGTAGGATTAGTAAAAATGAATGTGAGAACAAAAGAATTCCCGCAAACATGATATTACTGCTAAATACCTGTCCGTGTAGCATCATGCTTTAAACCTTACAAATTGTTAGTCTTGGTAGTTAGTCCAATGTGGTTTTCAATAGGACTTTAAATTACGAAATGGTAAGTTGACATCAGTTTGATTCCTGACATATACGATTGCATTAAATACGATGTCTTTCACAATAGGTAAGTATACCGCTGCCATACGAAAATGTCCGAACTCTATTTCAAACACAACGTCCAGAAGTGAAATCATCAATTTTTGTCTTCCAATTAAATGTAGTTCAAGACGTGTAAGCATTAACGTACCGTATATCTTCACAGGATCATCTTACCGATATATTAGATGTCCTACGTTATCGAAAGCCAAGGAAATACTTGAACATTCTGAATTTCACCAACCAAAAACATTTATTATTCACACTGGCACAAATGACTTAGAAAAATCATCAAATTCAACATTATCTTCGCTAAAATCTGATTTACTCAATGTAATAACAGTAAAATTTCTAGGAAGTCGTGTTGTAGTTTCATCTCTTCTTCCAAGAGATGACAACCTACACGCAAGGGTCCTAGAAGTCAACAACTAACGCAAGCAGAAATGCCTATCAATCGCCAATGTTCACTTAATCGAACACACCAATCTGTTTCAAGCTAGTGCAATCTTGTATGACAAGAAACACTTGAATGAGAAAGGAGTCCGACTCTTTGCCAAGAATCTAAAGAGGGCATTATTTTACAACACCTCCAGAAGAACATCTAAGACATCGACGAATGTTCCATACCACCCAAACCATCTTCATACACCAAGTAGAATGGTCTCTCCCAGTATTAATAACCACACATATACTCCCAAACCACCAATTAATCCACATCCATACAGACCCCATACTCCTCCGAGCGTGCCACCATCTCATCATCCCTTAAGATACCCTTTTCCTGGTATTATTTCCCACCAACATTCTCCTTATCCATTTTATGCCTACTCACCTAAGAGCAATGCACCAACCTCTACAAAGATACATGTACCTCACAAGTGTAGTTGACTACATAATCTGTGACCAAGAATTATTTCAAACCATTACTAATTTTATTGTTAAAGCCGCAACTTACTTATCTGATCATAGCCAAATAGTCACATGGGTAAAGAATAATTATTTGCACAACCCCAGTACATATAATGAAAGTGACAGGATACCGAATTTCTCAGAAAAACTACCTCTACAATTCATTTGGGAAGATAGTGCAGCTGAATCTTTCTTAGAAAATTTAAAATCTCCTCACACCCAAAACAGCCTTACAACATTCATTAATTCTGAATTCCCTCAATCAAAGGATGGAGTTAATGAATGTGCCTCGCAATTTCAAAACATTCTTGATAATGTAAAAAAGTCATTCAAAATTATAAAAATGAAACACCGACAGACGATCACAAATGTTATGAATAAAAAATGGTTTGATAGAGAATGTAGACTAAAAATATACAGTGTTAGGAAATTGGCAAACCAAAAACACAGGGATCCCCTAAACAATGAGTTGAAAATGCCTATCACACCGTACTAAAAGATTAAATCAACCCAACTTGTTTTGGAAAAAGCTTAAAAACATGAGTGATAATCTAACTGATATTCCAACTGAATCAACCCCAATATCTGATCAAAACTGGTATTCCCATTTTGAATCATTACATTGCAAACACAATCTTGGCAATGAACAACAACATCTGGTTAATGTCCTTAAAGATGCAGAATTTACCAAAAATCAACACAATAATTTAGATGAACTGATTACGAATGATTGTATTCTAAAGGCAGCAATAAAACTAAAAAATAAGAAATCTGCATACATGGATAAATAAAAAATGAAATAATTAAATATAGTGTTAATATTCTCCTTAAAGGATATCATAAACTTTTCAACCTTATTCTACAAAGTGGAAATTTTCCTGACCTCTGGTGTGAGGGTCTAATCACACCAATTTTTAAATCAGCAGACAAATGTGATCCCAATAATTACAGTAGAATTTGTGTGACTAGTTGCCTTGGAAAATTATTCTGCTTGATTCTTAACGAAAAAATTCTCACTAGATGACAATCTCATCCACCCCTCACAAATTGGTTTCCTGTCTGGACATAGAACGGCTGATCACATATTTACCATGAAAACCTTGATTGACAAGCATGTTAACCAAAACAAAAATGATAAAGTCTATGCATGCTTTGTTCATGTAAAAAAAGCATTTGACTCGGTTTGGCATGATGGACTTTATTTAAAATTACTTAAAGCCAAAATAGGTGGAAATTTCTATAGCTTGATAAAAAGTCTTTACTCTAATTCAAAATGTGCAGTGAGAAAATGCAAAACTAGAACTCCTTTTTTCACATATTCCAAGGGAGTCAGACAAGGTTGTATTCTTAGTCCACTGTTGTTCAACATTCACATCAATGAAGTGGCCACACTCTTTGACAATACATCCTCTGATCCTTTCATACTTCCAAATGGAACAAAACTAAACTGTCTAATGTATGCAGATGATCTTGTTATATTATCTCGTTCTAAGTTTGGCCTTCAAAAATGCTTAGACCAAATTCATAATTGGTGCAGCAAATGGATGATAAAAATTAACTTAAAAAAGACAAAAATTATGATTTTCCAGAAAGGTACTAGAAAATCATCACCTCCAACTTTTATGTTGGGCAATGACATTGTCAACATTACACAAGAATATTGCTACCTTGGAATCAAATTAACACCAAATGGCAAGTTCACAATAGCCCTCCAACAGCTTGTTGAAAAAGCATTGCCTGCCTTATTGTGAAGTTAGTTAGTTTCAACCTCGTACCCAGGGTCTTCTCTGCTTTCAAAATGGCGAGAGGAGAAGACCCTGGCAAAGGCTGGTCACGTGATTCCCAAATACTCCATGATTCTTGGAGTATTTGGTCAGGTGGATAATTTGAGCTTCGCCCGTCCTGGGGGGAGCGGTTGATTCGGTTCTTAAATGTCTTCTTATAAACGTCAAGGTTGTTGCAAGTCTGGTAACGTTAAATTCGAGCGGTAAATTAGCTATATTTCAACATTTACGACATTTTCTGGATAATTCATATTTGTTGCCGTCAATCGCCAGAAATGAAGCTGAAGGCGACGAACGATCATAAACTGATAAACAGAAACCCGTTCTGCGGTTACAGGTACTGATACATACACTACACTAAAAATATTCGATTGCTGTTGATTGTTGGAAGTATATTTACCGTCCAGTATAGCACATTTATGTTTCTTGTCCACACATTTATACTCGCATATTCGAATCTGCTGTCCTCGTTGACTTTGAGGTTGTACGTTAATACAAATATTCGATCAACAACAATACTACGATCGACGAAAATTATAGATCAGCACTGAAGACTTTGACTTTGTATATTTCTAAACTTTCTAAATTAGATTCGGAAAGCCCAGAAACCGAAATATTAATGAACACTTCTTGCTAGCATAATAAAGCAAATATGTTGTAGTGTAGACGCTTCTTACTAAAGATGGTCATTAACTGATTTGATAAACTTGTTAAGAGAATGTCTTGTTATTTGTACGATTTGGTTATTCTTGAGTGCCTAAATAGTTCGCTGAATAGTTTTACAAACGCAAGCCAACTATACTCTGTTTATCAGCGACTGTACTGCGCCCCCCGGTACAGTGTGACTCACTCATCAAAATATTCCAAAATTATTGGTATCACGTGACCAGCCTTCACCAGGTTCTTCTCTCCGCCCCGCCATTTTGAGAAGGCCCTGGGTACGAGGTTAAGTTAGTTTAACTTAGAACCTTGTTGACTTCCGGTCGGTTAATCGTTCCCAGTGCCCTCAGCCGACGTTGCTACGCAACGAGAACTACGTTGTCAGAACGTTTTGCACATTTGACTTTTTTTTTTGGCGAACAGTTATAGTAGGAGCAAACGAACAATCTATTTCCCTTTTTTTTTTTTGTACAGTTAAGCTCCTAGAGAGCATAGACGTTAGTTATCTGTCGCCTTTATTGTTTCCTATTTTTTTTTTTTTGTATTTTAAGTCAAACCAAACGGTGGTTATTACAATTTGTTAATGTAATTATTTGATATAGTTTCACCGCATTACCTGAGGTTCATTAAATCACGTTTAAAACACTTCAGTCCCGTGTGGTTGACACTTGCGAACTCCGGCTCTACGTTTCCCCGAGACAACGGAGCTGGGAACGCGACAGTGAAAGTCTGTACTGCTTCGAGGAGCCATTGGAGAAAGAAAGGTACGATATTTTAATTGTTTGTTCAGCAATATGTCAAGCCTTTATTTAATTTGATGTTGTAATGAATTCGGAGAGCGATAAATCGACAATTGGAGATCCTAAGGAGTCTAGCTGTGCCAGTCTAGTGGTATCTACTAATGCTAAAACTATGGAGACGTCTATAAACCCGCCGGGTCATGGACAGAAGGAAGAAATTCAGCCAGTTTCTTCAAACAAAGAAACACTAGACGATGAGAAGCGACAGCGAACCTTGTCCCAAAAGGCAATCCAGAATGCTATCCAGACCAAAGATGTTGAGCTCAACACAGAAGATTGAAAAAGCGCTAAAAATTGCTTCGGACACCGTATGCACTGCACTAAAGAGGAGAGCCTCTGCTAAAGAAATTCGAACTGTCTTAATTCCATTGCAAGAAGCTTACATGAAGTACAGAGAAACATTGAACGAAGCGGAGAATCTTTACAAACAAGATAAATGGGGCGAGTTCACCAAACAAGCGCAGCTAACCGCCGAATCTAGTCATGTGACATTGCATTATGCCCATACTGCTATTAAGAATGCAGCAGAGAGGCAACATGATATAATTCAAGAAACAAAATCACTAAGTTCTAGACATACACGTCACAGCTCATCATCGCACACCTCCACATCTTCTAGTAGAGCGAGGAGAAGGGCCTTGGTTGAGGCCGCAGCAGCAAAACAACAAGCCGAGTTTGACCGAATAATAGCAGAAAAGGAGAATGAAAGAAGGCAATTTGAAGCTGAAGAAAAATTCCGTCTCGAACGCATACACGGACAACACGAACGTAATATGGCCATCTTAGCAGCAGAAAGAGCGACAGCGGTTGCAGATGTCAAACTACGAGCCATAGACCAGTCAATTATTGAAGAAGATAATCTTTTTGCGCTAAGAGAGGAGGATGAACCAGAAGATGCCAGGTCGCGCACCCAACCTTTGATTAACACTCAGGGCCAGTTTAAACAGCATCCCACCACGACGAGGAATGGAGTCGGTGAGAATACAACGTCACCAATTTACATGGCAAACAGGAAAAACACCACTGTTCCACCAGCGGGTCATGACATAATCCACACAGAAACTCAAGATAATATTGGTATTGGAGCCTCCAAGCCATTGATCCCAAAAGGATTTGCCGGAAACCAACCTATCTACAAACCACCAACACCGATACCAGCAGTAGTCGCCACGAACCGATGCATGGAAGGAATCGCAGAGACAAACCAACAATTAGTAGCAAGTCTGGCAAGGCAAAATCTTCCTAAGTGCTATCCTGATGTATTCGATGGGGATGCCACCTTGTTCCACCCTTGGAAGAATACTTTCAAGGCAATGATCCAAGACACAAATTTAAACCCTTCGCAAGAGATTGCCTACCTACGTACCTACACAAAGGGAAAAGTTCAAGAATTAGTCGACAACTTCAGAAAAAGACAACAAGATGATTCTACACTCACCTACACTCACTCTGGACCGAACTGGAAAGAAGGTTTGGTAACACCGCTGTTATAACTAATGCCCTGCTTGAAAAGTTACGAGAGTCAGCAAAGTTCAGTGGAAGGGACAAGGTAAAACTTCAAAAGTTTGCGGATGTTTGTATTGACGTAGATAACCAAATGACGCGCCTCTCAGGACTTGCTTGTCTCAATTATGCGAATGCCATTCGTCCCATGGTGGATAACCTGCCGAATATTCTCAGGTTCAAGTGGGAGAAAGAAGTTGTTAACTACGTAGAAGAAAACAACGATGCTTATCCTGCATTCCACAAGTTTGCAACAATGATCCAAAAACAAGCAAGATTAAGAAATCATCCGAACGTCTTGGCTGGTGAATCATCCAACGAGAACACGCCAAAGAAAAATGAAAGGAAATGGAACCCTGAAACCACTAACAAATTCGAAGTAGAGCGCAAAAGAGTATTGAAGTCGGAAACTAGAAGTCTGGATAATGAAGATAAAGAGATAAATGATCACAAGAAGGAAAAATACTGTGTATTCTACGAGCGGAAGGGACACGAACTGAATGAATGAGCTTAGAAGAAAGAACAGGGTGGATAAAGAAAGCAGGTCTTTGTTTTCGCTGCCTCGTGGCAAAGCATCGAGCGAATCAGTGCAGAGCGAGCGTGAAATGTAGCAAATGCAACAGCAGTCGACACCCAACAATACTGCACAAAGAAAAGGAGGTAAAAGAAGAAGATCACTCTGATCAGAGCGAGGAGCTGCGACCGCGTTGTACCTCAGTTTGCCAAGGGAAGACCGGAGGACTGTCTTGCAGCAAAATAGTGCTTGTGGATGTCTTTGCCGAAAACAAACCGAACACGATCCGTCGTGTGTATGCCATAATGGACGACCAGAGCAACGCTTCAATGATAACTCCAAGCCTCGCAGAACAACTGAAAGTAGACGGCCCCACAGAAAAGTACCTGCTCTCCACTTGCAGCAGTACCAAAGAAACAAAGTACGGTCGCCGAATATCTGGATTGGGATCATATTCCACGGAAGCTTCCAACTCGACGACGAATTATTGGTTACTCTCATGGCAGAAGTAACAGGTATTGTGAACAGCCGTCCCATCGCTACCATTACATCGGACATTGACGAGCCAAATCCTCTAACACCAGCCATGTTACTTACAATGAAGAAGCGTCCACTCGCTCCTCCACCAGGCAAATTCGTTGCCCAAGATCTTTATGCTCGTCGGCGTTGGCGTAGAGCTCAATACCTCGCTGATCAATTTTGGCTTCGTTGGAGACGGGAATACTTACAGAACCTGCAAGTTAGATCGAAATGGTGCGAGAAGGATCGGAACCTCACCGTTGGAGACGTTGTGATTGTAAAGGACAAAGACTTTTCCCGAAATGACTGGCCCATGGAAAGAGTTCTAGAATCTATGGAAAGCGAAGATGGCAAAGTCAGGAAAGCCAAGGTTATAGTTGTTAAAGATGGAAAGAAGAAGACAGTCTTCCATCCCATTACCGAGTTCATCCTACTACTACCAAGCAAAGCCTGAATTAAAAGACAAGGATGATATCCTTGGGCGAGGAGTGTGAAGTTAGTTAGTTTAACTTAGAACCTTGTTGACTTCCGGTCGGTTAATCGTTCCCAGTGCCTTCGGCCGACGTTGCTACGCAACGAGAACTACGTTGTCAGAACGTTTTGCACTTTTGCCTTTTTTTGGCGAACAGTTATAGTAGGAGCAAACGAACAATCTATTTACCATTTTGTACTGTTTTTGTGTACAGTTAAGCTCCTAGAGAGTGTAGACGTAAGTTATCACTCGCCTTTATTGTTTCCTATTTGTTTGTTGTTTTGTATTTTAAGTCAAACCAAACGGTGGTTATTACAATTTGTTAATGTAATTATTTGATATAGTATCACCGCATTACCTGAGGTTCATTAAATCACGTTTAAAACACTTCAGTCCCGTGTGGTTGACACTTGCGAACTCCGGCTCTACGTTTCCCCGAGACAACGGAGCTGGGAACGCGACACTTATACAAAGTAAGAAAACACCTTGACCTCCATTTATTACACCCTAAATTAGCCATTAAAATTTTTGATAGTATTATCTCACCTATTCTCTTGTATAACTCAGAAATTTGGGGAGCCTATCTCAATAATGACTTTAATAAGTGGGATAAGTCACCAGTTGAGAGAGTTCACCTACGATTCTGTAAGACATATCTGGGAGTGAACAGCAAAGCCTGCAATATAGCTTGCAGAGGTGAACATGGAAAGTTACCTTTACTAACAAACATACATAAAAGATTATTCAAGTATGTTATCCACCTAAACATGCTGCCTGAAACATCAATTGCAAAGCAAGTTTTCTTAATTTCTAAAGACCTTCACCTTGATGGGAAAGTCTCGTTTTACTCTAATGTTATAGAAATACTAGCTTAAATTATATGACCTTTCCAACCACATATCAGAACTAGAATCTATGTCCAACCAATCAGTTGTAGAATAAAAACATACAGCTATTCACACTGCATAAATTAAAGCATCGCATATAAAGGTCAACAAACTATGAATAAATTGTCAGTGTGGTCATGTACAGCGAAATCGATGCTTAGCTTTAGAGTCTAGGTTACGGCTCCGTTATTTTTATTATTTTTTTGTCTATGTTTCGAAATGGCAATCATTACGTCATCCCGTCAGGCTTTGCGAAACTGATGCGTGCTAAAATTTCATACGTTCTTTCTAAAAATCTTCGCTATCCTGATGTCTGATCAAGTTGTTTGAAGTGAAGTGTTCTTTCTTGGACATGTTCAGTGTGTTCACAGACGTAGTTATTGTTCAGCAATTTCGCTGGCAGGTATCTTGATACAATCGCTGATTAAACATGATCGTGCTGTGTTGATATTTAACACCCAAAGGGACTCGACATATGAACGCTGTGTGGAAATACCTTAAATACAGGCAATAGTGTTTTGTGTATTGCGAATTGTGTTTTCTGTCGGAGAATTAGATAGTGCTTTGACTATTTTCGGTGACGAATGACGTTTAGACTTTTATCAGTAATCTTGCTGACAAAGTTTGTCCATGAAGACAGAATAGACGAAATTATTACAGACGCGAAAAGATGCCGTGTTGACATCAGTATACTTGAGGACTAGAGACACAAGAAAGGGCCACAGTATATTAAAATAACATGTACGCGCTGTTTACCTATTAAGCGCTTTCTCCTGTTTGTTGACATTGATCACGACAGTATCTTTATATTTTTGCATATTATTTATGTGCTTTATTACTAAACGAGTTTTATATTTGTTATGCTGAATAGGAAACTTGTATACAAATGTATGTTCTGTGTACCATGTGAGTAGGAAACTTGTATACAAATGTATGTTCTGTGTATACCGTGTGTTTTTACTGACTGTTGCTTGTCTTTGAGTTTGAGATCGGCAATGGACAGTAGTCTTATTGATCCATTACGATTTATATTCAATGTTGTAAGTGCTTTGAACCTTTGAGTATGTAATTTTGTCACAAGTATGTTTAATAGCCATATCTTGATGTTCATTTCGATATACATTTTGATGCATAGATTGAGTATTAAGATATTCATGTTGTATGAAGATATTGCACAGCATAGATGTGGGGTGCAGGTATATTTTACTAGTCACCTATTGCATATTTGCTAATACATCTGTAGCTACCTGGCCCACACATGTGAAGTTTGGGCACCTCAGATTATAACTAACATCAGTAAGGTTGAAAGACTATAATGCAGGGCAACTAAATATATTTTAAGTTTTTGAACTGGCAGGATGATTTATCATACAATCTGAATGATCATCTGAAAACATGCAGTTAATCTACTGGCATGACTTGAAAGATCTTAGCTATCTATTTTAAACGTTATACAGGTCACTATAAGTTTTGTGCAACTCAATAATTCAGTCAGAATCACTAAAAACAGTTCAGAACTAGATGTACTAGTTTCTAAGTGCTGTACTAAACTTTTTAAGCTAATTAATACTTGAACTCTATATTTAAATTTTGGAGTAGTCTAATCCACCTCAGTTAATCAGTTTAATTAAAACTCAACTTTCAAATCACTACATTAATACGGTAATTATTAGTTAATGCTTACGACGTCAAAAGCATTTTTTTGGAAATCAATGTTTATAATGTTCTTCATCCCGACCTGTAATATACTCTCTTCTAATCCCTACTGCTACTGACCTTAATCACTTATATCTATTGTATTTGTTTACATGATTATCCTTAATTGTAAAATGGTCTAGATTTCCAGATAATCCTGAATATTAAAGAAAATGAAACCCAACCCTGACACCCCCACCTCTAAACCTGACCTTAAACCTAACAACAACCCCCGGTAACCCTAAATCTAACCACAACCCCCAGGGAGAACGTTCCACCTCTCAGACCCTGACTACGACTGTACAACACTCCTACTGTTTTTTTGTTATATGCTTTTTAGTTTAACATCCTGCATGTGGGACAGAGAAGACCCCTCGCTTCAGGATAATCCTGAATTCTAGACACTTTAAATTGACAATTCAAGAAAGTCCTGCACCACATTCAGCCTTCGATCTGATCTTCCTCGGCTCCCCACCTCTTTGCCTGCCTCCTCCGCAGGCCCTCATTGCATCATTGACAGGTCACACTTTTGAGAGGGCCTGCCAGATCCTGTAAACAAAATGGTGACTGATCCCATTATGCACAGCGAGACTAGGCCCTAGAGGCGATAGTTTTGAGAGGGCTTGCAATTTTTTCCCGGCCGCTGTTCGACTAACGTACGTCAAAGTTATTTTAACACTGTGACCCACCAGGAAATTCGGTCTAAACTTTCTTACAGATCATGAAATGAAGAAACCAATATGTTTTAGAATTACCGATCTCCTGCCAATAATATTTTTAGCGACAAAAAGAAATTGAAGGGAAAAATATCTGCCGAACAAAAGCAAATTCGACGGTCAGGTAAGTACAGGTTTTTCTTGTTGTTTTTTGCTTTATTTAGCTATCAAAGACTGTCAACTGACCAAGAGTTAATGAGATTTAATTTTGTTAAATTATAGGCTATAGTGTAGCGTAATTCAAGTTTCAGTTGTCGTAGAAACCGAAAACGGTTAAATCCAAGAGTCTCTGGTTAGACTAAAGTGCATTTTCGTTGATTATTCCGGCCGAAAGTTGACAAAGTTCAACCGTAATTGCTTTTTTCAACAATTCCTTCATTTTAAAGCTAGGATTCGTATGTCGTAAGTTTTCAATGTCCTTCAAAATCGTCGGAAATAGCCATGGCTATTAACAATGGTAATTAATTATGCACATTTATTCCGTGCCAAGTTTTGCCAATTTTTTTACAGGATCTTGCAGGTCCTAAATTCGGTGTGTGTGACCTGTCCATGATGCAACGAGGGCCTGCGGAGGAGGCAGCCTCTTTGCTACCTCTTTGCATAATTAACTACCATTGTTAATAGTCATGGCTATTTCCGAAGATTTTGAAGGACATTGAAGACTTACGACATACGAATCCTAGCTTTAAAATGAAGGAATTGTTGCAAAAAGCAATTACGGTTGAACTTTGTCAACTTTCGGCCGGAATAATCAACGAAAATGCACTTTAGTCGACCCAGAGACTCTTGGGTTTATACTTTTTCGGTTTCCACAACAACTGAAACTTGAATTACGCTACACTATAGCCTACAATTTATCAAAATTAAATCTCATTAACTCTTGGTCAGTTGACATTCTTTGATAGCTAAATAAAGCAAAAAAACAATGAGAAAAACCTGTACTCTCCTGACCGTCGAATTTGCTTTTGTTCGGCGGATATTTTCCCCTTCAAATCCTTTTTGTCGCTAAAAATATTATTGGCAGGAGATCGGTAATTCTAAAACATATTGGTTTCTTCATTGTCATGATCTGTAAGGACGTTTAGACCGAATTTCCTGGTGAATCACAGTGTTAAAATAACTTGGACGTATACGTTTGTCGAACAGCGGCCGCAAAAAAATTGCAGACCCTCTCAAAATATCGCCTCTAGGGCCTAGTCTCGCTGTGCATAATGGGATCAGTCCCCATTTTGTTTGCAGGATCTTGCAGGCCCTCTCAAAAGTGTGACCTGTCCATGATGCAACGAGGGCCTGCCGAGGAGGCAGACCTCTTTGCTCGCTCGTTATAGAGACCTCTACACTTTCCAGTAGCCCGAGTGAACACCTGACCCAGGTTTCTTGTTGAGCTTTGTCTATTGATCAGCGCTAATGGGCGAGGTTTTGCCTGTTGTCGTTGGTGAAATGATTTCCTCGACCAGGGCGAGGTTTCGCCAGATGTTCGTGACAGGACTTTCTCCATTCCTCGACCAGATGTTTCGAGGGATGGTCACATATATGTTACTCCAGAGATGTCTCGATTACCAGTCAAGGTTTTCTAGGGTGAGATTTTGCCAGTGTTTGTGGAATGACTCCCTCGGCCTGGTGGCTCAAGCCAAGGGATGAGCACAAATATGTTGTTCACCTGAGGTTTATGCCTTTATGGATTTCCGGGCAAGGCGTTGCCAGGGAGAAGTCTCCAGTTGCTGGTTTGTGTGATACAACTTCCTCTTCTATATGACCCGATGGGTGCGGGTGAGGGTTGTCGATTACTGCATGGGCAAGAATTCACCAGTTCGCGCTTTTACCAGTTCTTTTTTTTTGTGCTATGCAATTCAGAGTTGTATTCTGAATTATGGGTGAAGTTTCCCAAGTTATCTACAATGATCACATACAGCGCTAAGGGGCCTGTGCGATATCGGTTCTATGTTTATTGTCTTATAATACGTGACTGTGTCGGTGCTTTGGGTTTGACAATAGATGACGCGACGTTGCTGTGTTAATTATTACGTCGTATAGGTTTAACGGTAGCCGTTATTCCCGTCATGGAGTCTGGTAGTTCTGAAAACGGGGTACCTCAATCAACCCTCCCAGTTTACTGGGTCAGGACTGTCACTTCTCCACTGGCGGTGGGTTCCTCCTTTTTTCTCCTTGTTTTATTATAGATTTTCTTGTTGTCTTACTTTATATGATGTATTTTCTTATGCCAGCTTGTACAATGTTTTCCTGGAATGGGCGTATCATACTGCATTTGCTCCTAAACTGAAGTTACTAACTTCTCAAGCAGGTCGAACGTCCATCACATGGCTGAACTTTGTGGAGGACCCCCACTGTCTGTGGCGGGGTGATGTCCTTGGCCTGGTACATGATGTTAACGTGTCACTGCGGACATTCCCACCTGTTGTTACCCAATTTTACTATACCCACGTTCATCAGAGCGTGTGGGTAATCACCCTAAACCACAATCGGTTCATGTCTTTGTTTAGATTAAGAAAATGTTTCCGCTGAAGTTGCCGTCTTCAACTTTTCTGGGTTTTCCTACAGACGAAAACATTGCCGCATATCGTCTCGATCACCGCGGCTAGCTATATTTCAACTGATGAATGAACTACTCTACAGTTTCTCAGGCTTTTGGATTTCTTTCTATAAGAAAGTAATTAACGATTGGCGCGCAGGGTTTAAGCCTATAGGTGAGTCTTTCGGCACGCAGAGCTAGGGACTGAGCGCCATATTCTATCTGTAATGTATCATTTTCTCCATGCCAAAGTGTGTTTAGCAATAGCAAACGGCACAGTCTGTGTCCAACTTTACAGAAAACCAATAGTCTCTTTTTAGGTGGGTTTAGTTTTGGAATTAGGTGTCCGTTGCCGATCCCGTAAAGTAAGTATTATATTATAAGACGAAATCAATGATTGAGTTAACATAACTTATAGAGACTGAGTATAATAATACTCAGAGTTAATAATACTGTGAGTTTGTACAAGGCTTCAACAGTAGGCCATCAATGGTCTCTTGTGTTAAGGGATGAGAATTGGGGTGTAAGAATTGGGGGTATATGAACCCAATAATGGTCTCCTGGCAGTGTACAGAAGCATGGAAAGCTACAGAAAGGGCGGGGAGGCGAATTTTCTCCCCATACCTTAATAGCGATGCGATATTGTTGCAGTATGAAATAGAATACTATTCACACTGCATAAATTAGAGCATCGCATATAAAGGTCAACAAACTATGGATAAATTGTCAGTGTGGTCAAGTACAGCGGTGTAGGCTACATAGCGTGCGATGCAGCACAGTATTATATTGGAAGGTTTATCGTGATTCCTGATAGTTGATGCCGATTTATCGTGAAAAATGACTTACCACCCACCCACCCACCCACCCAATTCTGAGCATTTGCACTGCAGATCTTGTCGTATCACCGAATTTTCTCCCCATACCTTAATAGCGATGCGATATTGTTGCGGTGTGAAATAGAATACTATTGGTTTACCCTACAGTGCAGTAGTGTATACAGTTAAATACATAAATAAACTTCTTGGCACTGAAATTGAAGTTCCTCTTATCTTCAGACAATTCTCTGAAGACAATTCCTAATGATCACGGACTCTTTGAATGACCTTGACAATTGTAAAATAAAATTACAATGTGATGATGGTGATCGAGCGTTGCAAGAAAATTGAAACAGAATCTTGCTCTCTATCTCAGTACTCTTCCTATAGTATCTTGCCAGATCCGAGTGGCAAGAGTACTGGGAATGAGATTCAGTAGTACTTTGCAATAACGTATGTTATCCGCTTCATCTATATATACAGTCGATCCTCGTTATAGCGCGCATCGTTATAACACGCATCTCCGTATAACGCGGTTGGTCCTTGGACCCGAAAATTTTACTTTTCCTGGTTTGTCATTTGACGACTTATACTGATGTTTACTTACAGTACCAAATTTCACCACAATATGACGCTGAAACTGAAGTTTCTATTATGTTCATTGGAGACAATTTGATCTTATTGGCTGACGATCGCTGATCATCCTGAATAATCGCGGTCATTAAGTGATAAAACGACAACGCGTCAGTTCGATCATTGCGAGAAATGAAAACCATGCTCAAAAATCCTATTTCAATTCCATTTTGTTGAAGTCTTGAGAGCGGACTTCAAAATTATTCAGTCGCGATTTAGATTGTTAGAATCGAACAGGAAGTGCTTCTGGCAGTACTCAATCTCGCTCCCGGTACTCAGCTCACAATATTGTGCCAGAACTGATTGGGAAGAGTACTGGGAACGCTATATTTGGCCGTACCTCGCAATAACGCACTTCATCTATAACGCGATCACCACTAAGGACTCCAACTACCGCGTTATAGCGAGGCTCCACTGTAATGCGGTTCTCACTTAGGATTTCAAATACTGTGTTGTAGCAAGGGTCTACTCTACATATTTTTTAATTAGTGATAGAGTGGGAATTGTTTCAAATATCAAAATATCACTACCATAACTGATTCAAATCGAAAATAAGAACAAACCAGCTGAATCAACTGCATTTTCGGCTTTTTAGTGATTCATACTTTTAGTTAATGACGTGCTTAGCCTTACATGACCGAGCTTATCAAAACATCAAAACTCAAATTCAAATTTCAGAATGCCGAACCTGATGGTTTCACACGTCGTGCCACAGTTGAACTTATTTGATAAAAGCAAATTAAAATGCATAGTCAACTAAGTCCGCAAACTCAACTTTCTTGTACCTGTTTTAAAATCAGCAAAAAACGGGTGCACCTGCAGGCGGCGTTGCAATATCGACGGAACTGATTAGAGCCTTCAATTAACTTATAACTTTCACATAACTCTTTCAGAGTTTCAAGTTTTCGGTCCTTGCAAGACTCCCTAGATTTTACTCTTGCTAAGGCCAGAGTAGTCAAACGATTTTAGTCTTTTAGGGGCCGTTTACGTGAATCCGGATTGAGTTTCAATCCGGATTGAAATGCGAAGTCAATCCGTGTTTACATGGGAATTGGGTTTCTGGATTGAAATCCGCATGAAATCTGAAATCCATAATTCTAGTCCTCTCTCCGTCACGTTCCGGAATGATATCTCGCACCGCCTTTACATGATTCCGGAACGAAATTACAATCCGGAATGAAATTTCAATCTGGAATGAGAACCGGATTGAACTCAATCCGGAATGAGCTAATTTCAATCCGGATTCATGTAAACAGATAAAGGGGTTTCATCAGAAGCGGAATGAGTTCAATCCCGTTTGAAAACTCAATCAGGATTCATGTAAACAGCCTCTTACTCTCGGTCTTGAAATTTGCTTTGACAAAATGGCGGAAAGAAATTTACACCCTTATGGCTCCCCCCACACACACACAATATTGCGTGAAGTGTCCGCCACTGCCATTCATCTTATCCCATTCATCCTATATATTTTATGCGTTCATCTTTTTTATCCTACCATTAATTCCATCCATGTATCCTATTCCATTAATCTATCTCATCCATCCTATTTATTTCATCCATTTACTTCATCTATCTTATCCATCCATCTATCCCATCCCATCCCATTCATGCTATCTATCAATAAAATAAAGCTGCTATAATTTTCTTTTCACTAAAATCATATAACTTCTATGATCTTTTAAGCTTTGCATGATACGAGAGTAATCTTGAACTAATTAAAACATTTGTTGGATTCACCATGTACAGTATGTATTTTAGTCGATCTGACTCATCTGAGCATTTCTGCCTCGTCCCCAGTCGCTTAAGATTGAGATCTGGTCGATCATTGAGGGAAGGGGAAAGTATATGGGTGCGCGAAAAGAATGATGGGAAGAGGAGAAAAGGCGAAGCGACTGGCAAATCGTGCATCCAAGATGGCGTAGTCTGTAATGGCGGCGGGCGAGATGGAAATTGACGCGAACCTTTACAGGCCAATCCACAATGCCTTCCAAGCGAAGAAAGTTATTTGTCCAGAGGTTCAATGTGTCCAGAACTTGTTATTATTTGAGGAGAGTGGACAACATTATTGCGTAATTCATAAGAACGAGGCGGATTTGGCTGAAGCTTCTCTGACCATGCGGCATTTATATGGCCAAGAAACCCTGGGATGTATCTGTTCTCTCTCTTCAAGGAAATCAAAAGTAAGTGCAAACTATCTATATTATTCTGCGCTTGAATAAATGAATGGTCAATTTGTTTAATGAGACAGATATTAGCATAAATCATAAATATGTATATTTTTCAACTAAATATCCCGTTTTGCGTTCAGGTCTCAAACGGTAGTTGGTTCGACGTTGTTAGTGAGGGCGCCGAGGGAATTCACATGGTCAAGCTATTTGGTAAAGATGCTAAAGAGGTCGCCAAGCTGTAAGAAGCTAAGAAGCTACGCAGACGAGAACAAACCGTGCAAAATTGTGGTACGATGGTCAATGGGTGAAGCATGTTTTAACGCTTGGTATACATATCAGACCATGGGCATGAATGAAGACGTTCGAGGAGTTGCTGTTGTCGTTGAATGCTGTTTTCGTTCAAGAAGGTACTATTAACTGTTACATATAAACATATAAACATATAAATTTAAATGTTGAAATATACATGTTCTTCAATATTGATCTTAACTTCCTGTTACAGTCGTGATCTGTCCTTTGATTTCACTGATGCATGATCAAGTGCAGCTGTATCTGAGGTGAAAGGGACTTAATGTATGTTACATCAGTTCATCAGTGCCTGAACATGACAGAGATGTTATTGTACATAACATTCTATCAGATTCACCACCATACAACTTTCGTTTTATGTCACCAGAGAGTGCCACATCACCTGATATGTTGCAAGTATTTTCAAAGATGAGATCAAAAGGCACTATTAAGTACATTGTGATTGATGAGTGTCATTGTATCGACATGTGGGGATCTGACTTCCGACCAGCCTATGCAAACCTCGGTGTTCTGTCAAGTCTGAACTGTCAACTAATTGCCCTAACAGCAACATGCACTTCAAGAACTGAAGCAGTTATCTTGTCTTCCCTAAACCTTACCAATACAATAGTGATAAGGCAGACATGTAATAGACCAAACATTTCCCTATTTGTTAAGAAAAAGAAAGGAGATGGAAAGGAACAGGTCACAAACCTAATCATTGACCATCACAAGAATCAATGTGGTATTGTATATTGTTTTGCAAAGGGGTGACACAACAGATATGGCATATATCTTGCAGACCAAAGGTATTAATGCCACATACTACCATGTTGCACTTGATCCTTACAAGAAGAAGGGAAACGTTCAAGCCTGGCAAGATGGAAAAGCCTTGGTTATGTGTGCTACTGTTGCTTTTGGAATGGGCATTGATAAACCAGATGTTCGCTTCGTTATCCATTTAAGCATTTCACAGTCATTGGAATGTTATGCCCTAGAATTTGGTCGTGCTGGCGGAGATGGCAAAGAATCCAACCTGCTGTGTTGTTTTTTTTCGTTTTGAAGACCGCACAAAGCATCTACAAATGATTCAGTTTCTCTGCCAGAGAGTGAGCACAGGTCTGTGAAATTGAATAATCTGAATGAAATGGCAAAGTTTTGCATTAAGCCTGAAATGCAGAAAAATTCAGCTTGCAAAGTATTTTGGTGATGGTTCAAGAGTTGCATGTGGTTGTAAGTGTGATTTTTGCAGTGCAAGTACCCGTGTGAGTAGTCAAGATGGAGGGGCTGAAGCTCTGCAAATTTTAAGTTGCCTGCAAAATATGCAAAAGTTGCAGGCCAAAAATAACTTTACATCTACTGTTGCTTGTCTATCGGGTGATCCAAAAGAAAAGAAATCTTGGCAAAGTCATTAAACACTGTTCCTGAATTTGGGGAAAGGTAAGGCTGTGTTTTCTGAAAGTAGCCTTAAACAATTTGTCCAGATGTTGATTTCTGAGAATGTTATCATTGAACAATCAGAGGATCAAGTGAAACTGGCACAATTCCTTATTTGATATGTGGAAACAAAGAAGAGCTTATTAAACAAGGCAAACTTGTTATTTGCAAATATAATTAAATACATTAATTGTAAATGTAAAAAAGAGCATATCAGTCAATTCAAGAATATGCTTGCGGCCCACTGCAAGTATCTGTTTTAAGTTTTAAAACTTGCTCCCTAAAAAGCTTCTTGATTAGTAAGCAAAATCATTTGGATCAGAACACGTAATCTAACACAGCAAGTTTTTTAAATTACTATTTACCAGTTACTTGCCATGACCTACAAGCCTGTTTGCAAAAAGCTGAGAGAAGCTTAAACATGCAAGTTTTAGAATGCTCAGAAAAACTTGAATGTGAAAGGTGGTAAACTGTCCTTTTTAACTCAATTCATGTCTTTACAACCTTTTTTATTTCTGGAATGCCAGATAATTTCTTCTTATTAATACCGAATAATTTTATTCCCATAGGCCAAAAGGGCCTGACATGTTAGAGAATTCAATGGTGTTGGCCACAATGGGCTAAACAATGAAAACATATTCTAGTCCAAACCTTGGAAAATGTTGTTGAAACTTGTGGCAGTTTTCCTCCATATGATATTAATAATATAACCGTCAATGATGTAGTGTTCCCCCTCCTTTAGAATATATATATGTTATTTACCGGCTGGGAGGTCCGTATAGAAAAATATTTGCCCAAGGTCTTAAAAAAGGCCCGAGGCCGAGGCCCGAGGGACATTTTTGAGGACAGAGGGCAAATATTTTTCTATACGGACCGACCAAAACGGTAAATAACATATTTATTTTTTTGTAACATAATTAGAGAAATTAACATAATTGAATAAAGTTGCGTAATCGAGATGGACGTTCACGTGATATTCAAAAGTCCAAAGTTTATCGTTTCGAGAGTAAAACAACTGCCGACATGCAGTCTTACAGGGAAGCTTGGAACCTTTTTTGTCATAAAAAACATTCAAAACTCGAAGATCTAGTTACGAAGGGAAGTCAAAATGCAGTCCAAGTGTTTTTAAAGTTTAGTTGATAAAGATTCTTCGTCGTTCTTCTTCGTCGCTTGCCTCGTTTTTGGCCTGTTCGCTTGCATGGAAAGTCGCTTTCAATATTTGGCTGACTGCATTGAAAATTGAAAGTGTGGTCCTCGAGTTTGAAGACGAAAATGCTTGACAGTAAGCCATTTGTAATTTCAAGTTTCAAGGACATGAGACGATGAGGTTGGCATGTGGAAAAATGTTTGGTTAAAAGGTAAAAGACTTAAAGCTTGTAGTGGTTTTGTTGAGTATAGCGGTTGGATAACAGAAGAAAGACAGTTTAGTGTCAAAAGGTTTCACTGAGCTTTTCTATCTTAATCTCGTGGTATTGATTTTATATATATATTTCTATATAGTTTCATTTAGTGATTCAAAATACTGTGTTCACAAGTTTATGTATGTTTTTTCCTACCGTTTTAAACTGTTTTCTTTATAAATGTCAACTCGTTAAATTTTGCTTTCAGTTTTCCCAGCGTTTTTTTTTTAAATTCGGCTGTTTACACATGAAGTTGTCAAAAACCATTTGGATAATTAAAACTCATTTGCATCCCCGTAGCTCTCTGTTGAATTTATTTTTTATGTGGCAAGCGAAATAGTTATGAAAATCGGTCAATTTTAAATGAATTTTAAAATTAAATTTAGGATTCCGTGGACCGTGGGTCAGATATCGTAAAAAAACTGCCCCGCTCACGGCAGCCAATCAAATTGCAGCATTACCTAGGATTTCCGCCCCGCTCACGATTGATAAAAAAATAATGTACAGTTAATTTAAAAGATATTTCACCCTGTTGTACATCATTATTTACTTTTTAGCCCTGTATATAGGCCTGTACTTGAATATTAATTTCACCTGTATTATATTTTTGACTACAGAGACAAAGGTTTTCATAAACCTGTAAATAGCATTTTCATCAAAACATATATAATTATAAATTATGTACATAACATTTTAAACCGTTCATTTTACTCTTTTTAAATTACTATTTACACCAAGTTCATAAACGACTTATTACTGTTCATAAAATTCTGCTTTTCCAATTTTATTAACCCATTAAAGGGCATATGACTCGAAAATTAAGTTTGTCTTATTGAAAAGAACATTTAAAATGATGAAAATAACATATTTTGCAGTTTTTGATTTCCTTGCTTCGTTTTTGAGATATTCCAGTTTGTTTGATATGCAAATGACACAAACTTTTTACGTCACACGTGCATAATGAGTATTATGAGTTACCGAGAGAAGGTTACATATTTTTGCTATTGTGAAACGAAATCACTTGGAAATTCTACATGTTTGGTGTTGTGGGTAGAAACACGCACATGCTTCCTTTGAGTTAAGCCCATGTTTTATAATAGCAAAGATATGTAACCTTTTCTGATAACTCATTATGCACATGTGACGTAAAAAGTTGTGTCATTTGCATATCAAACAAGCTGGAATATCTCAAAAAACGAAGCAAGGAAACCAAAAACTGCAAAAGATGTTTTTTATCATTTTAAATGTTCTTTTCAATAAGACAAACTTAAATTTCGAGTCATATGCCCTTTAAGGGGCAAGGGCACCTTTAAACATTTTATTCTTGCTAAGGCCAGACAATTTTATTCACCTAAAGTGATGAGCCTTGATGTGACCTAGCTCCTTAATGGAATGGGTTAATAATATATTAGATAAAATTATAAATAAAATTACTTTATTAGCCCTATTATGGTATTATAATTATATTAAAGTTTGTATAATAATTATACTGTACACAGTGAACAAGAAGAAAACTGTTATAGATGAAAATATGACATCCTTGTTCTGAAAACTGAAATTTTGTAGGATTTAATTATTGTTCAGTTATTGCCGCGGCAATAGAAGTGTTCCTAAAATATTGTCGCAAATAAATTGATCCAATGAAGTGCATTGAACAGCTTCTTGCTTGGTATTTCATGTAATATTTCAAAGCCGACAATGAGGACTGGACCAGATTGAACTAATTGCAAGGACTTGAAATCAATCCGATCCAGTCCGAATTGGAGGTTTTGAAATTACATCTCAAACAAATCAGTATTTTAAGAGAAAATCAAGGTGAAAGTTTGCTTTATTTGTGTAATTTCTTCCTTCGATATCGAAACACCGACGCGGTGCTGATTTCCTTTGTGTTCTCCACATTAATTATTATTGAGTTTGAGATTGGTTTGTCAAAACTCGTAAACCAATCAAATATAAAACTGGAAGTTGTTCAACAAACTTCACTGAATTAATTGGCTAGCGTGAGAAAATGAATCGCAGTAATATTTTAAGGTACACTTCTATTGCTATGACAGTAATAGTACAGACAAAGTAACAAAGTTTCAAAACAAAGTAACTTAGTTGGAATCACTGCCCTCATCCTCACATTCATTCTCCTCATTCACCGATCCAATGGTTCCATATGGTGCAAATAATTTTCTGCTGATAGTTTTCCAAAAAAAATGTCTTTCCTGCTTCATATGCATCAATATTGGAGCTTGAAACTGAGGCATTTTTGGGATCTCTGAACTTTTGAACTGTTTTTCTAGTTGCATCTGGTTTAAGAAATCGGTTCCTCAAAATGAAATGGGTAGCCTTCACCTGGTCAGGAAAGGGGTCTTGCTCATGATGCTTAGTTGTAGGGTTGCACATTAAAAGCATCTCTGGACTGAAATGATTTCCTTGTTGTACCAAATATGTCAACGTTAGTCATCAGTCTCTTTAGCATCTTAACAGTGGTTGTGGACCTACAGGGAAAATTAGGATAGAAAAAATAATGTAAGAGAATATCATATTGCATGTATAATAGGATAAATATTGAACTAACCTGTTGAATAATTCTTCATTGGTTGTGACTATTACAGCTTTCAACGGACCCACTCATCCAAAGCAATATTGTGTCCCAATTTTCCATTGAGGCTGATGGAACAGTTTCTTTTCAGTAACTCTCTTGTTGCAAGGGGCCAAGCTGCAACACAGTTTACAATGTGGATCATTGCTTCTGTGTAATAATTGCGCTTGTTTGACTGTGCAAAAAGTGGATGCATAATCATCCCAGGCAACAACACCATTCCCATATTTGATGGAATTCAGGTACATTTGCTGTAAAGGCCCAAATAATGTAAACATTTGGGAGTAGTACTGGAATGCCACATCTTCCTGACTGGACATTATCCACTTCTTAAAATTTGACAGCGAGGACAGCATTGTGGTTTCCAGTTGACCTTTTGCATTTCTTCAGCTTATCTTGGTCTCGAAATGAAGTTGAATTCTGAAATTCAAAGTGCAGCTGCCATTCCAAAAGCAGCCCCCGTGTCACGTACAGCCTCTTCGATCCTATTTAGATTTTGCTCTTGAAACTTTTTCTGGCCAAAGCTATCAGCAGTAACTTTCCGTCTTACAAGGACATCTTGTAATAAATACATGAAGCCACCAGGAGTCTTACAGACTTCGTAGAGATAACCCTTGGCATGCAAGTCACCAGGAACTTCAGCACACCAACCATATGCTGCCTCTGATCGCCCTTTCACCCCACGCATAAACTTTGTTAGTACCTTGATCACCAACAAACAAGGTCAGACAGGACTTGTTCTTTCTTTCGTATCTGTAGTCCTCATCTTCCATTGCTGGCTCCTCCATTTCAGAAACATTTACTTCGTCAATCTCTGCTGTGTTTTGAATGGCTTTCCATAGCTCAATGTCAATGTCAATGTCTAATTCCAACCTAGTTGCAATAGTATGTGGGCTAGGAATGGTACTAAAGAAATGACTGTCAAACATGGCAAAGTTCTCAGTAGAAGTTGACATATTTCTTCATTCTTCTTAATGACCGCTATAGTAAGTGCTGTTGCACCACAGCTCTCCTTTGCATTGATGTCAACTCCTGCATAGATCAATGTTTTTACCCAAAGGTTAGGTTTTCATTTTTCCACCGCAGCATGTAGCAGTGTCCTTCCATTGTAATCTCTTGCCTTTTCCCAATTATCTCTATGGTTGTCCAACCAACAAACTGCTGAAACTTTGCAACATCATTAGCTAATTGTTGTGCTTCCCACATTTGTTTCACTAAGTGGTCATAAATGTTTTTAAACCTAGCATTTATCTTCTGCTTGCTGTTGGTGGAATCATTCTTTGAAGACAAGTCAGTTTCATTTGTAGTTTGAGGTTCGAATGCTTTCTCTGCTTCAGTTAGGTTACGCACTGTTTCGGCCATCTCCTTGTTGTGTTCATTCAACAATTGACGTCTTCGTGCTGCCTCAATATCAAAATGTCTGACTGTTATTGTTATATGGTAAATACTCCTTTGCATGTTTACATGGTACACCAAATTATCTTTCAAATTCCTCAATTATTGCTGCAGTTCCAGTGGTGGTTGCATCGTTTTCAAGGGACAAGGGAAGTATAACTGTTTCCGACTTTGAGCAGAGTGGGTTTGATTCCATACTGAGTTTTGGTACATCGATTATCATAGCTTTCTTTCCTGCAAAATTTGATTAGCCAACCAACGATCGAATTCGTTATCATCCATATCTGAAATATTTTCACAGTTTGGAATGACATTGAGAGCTACATCAAGAACTTGCAACAAGAAGTTATCTTTTTGCCTCATTCCAAATTTCCAGGTGTTCTGGAGATGTCTCTGGAAACACAAACAATAGAAAATTAAAAGGATATAAGAATTCTTTGGATTAAGAAAAGTTTTTCAAATTAGGGTCTTTAGGGTATGCATTAAGATTTGGGTAGTAAATACATTATACGTATAACTGGACAACTGTTTACTGTATATATGTATATATATATATATATTGCCCTTTGCACTTGGCAGTGATGCCCCAAAGCACTCGTAGCATTATGCATGCGATTACAAACTAATCGCATGGCATTTTGGCATGTTAGTGATTAAATGTTCCCTCAAGCCTCGGGAGGATTTTTGGAATTCCACAAACCCTCCCTCGGCATTTGGGTACATTTAATCACTAACATCCCTGAATGATGCCATGCTTATTACTTATAATAAACCAACAAAGCTTGAGCTGGATATCACAGTTAAAAAAGGAGTGGAGGTGGGGGAAAAAAACCCAGAATTTACATGCCACTTAATGCCTTGTTTATCATTTCTATATAACTTGTGCAACTTATAAACTAAGCTGCCATACTATATAATAATGCAATATATTGTCCAATTAGCTACCTTAAATAATATAAAATTTAGGAAAGGACATAGCAGACAAACTACAATGTTTGCAGTTAGACAACAATAACAAACTAAGGTACATTAATCACCTATGAAAGTGTCTTTGGCTGTTACTTCCTGCAGGGGACGCTGCGGTTCTTCGACTGTTTCCTTACACTGAAACAAATGCTCAACTCCTGACAAATCAGGTACTAACAAATCACGGACAGTGAAATTCCACATTTTTGGGCCAAGTGTCTTGAAAAGGCGGTGGTGTCTCCTATTTCCATGATACAGATTTAGATTGTCCAGCAGCAAAATAAATGGCTTGGAAGTTGGTGCACATTGGTCAATTAGAGTTTGAAACTCTTTTAAAACGCTTATCCAAATAAGACATGCAGTAAAAGAATATACATATTCAAAAATTGAAATCACTTGTTATTTGCAATGCAAGTTTAATCCATTAAGGAGCAAACATTCAATTTAGCATTTATAGCACTGCACACAGCATACATGTATAATTATAAATTTAGAATCAAACAGTGAAATAAAAATAGTGTGCTGCATAGGTAGTGTTGATACAACAATCGAAATATAGTAAGTTTAGATTATATAGCTGCATAGGAGTCTAACGTTTCGAGCGAAGGCACTTAGACGTTTCTCTCTGACGATCAAGGGCCTTCACTATATTTCGATTGTTGTTTCAACACTGGCCTACGCAACCACACTACAACTACTTCATTATTTCAGGTTTTTATTATATGCCTTAATGCGCAATCAGAAATTCACGAATTGATCTATGAGTTCTTGTCAGGTTGACGCCAAAGAGGACTATTTTTGGGTGGTACTTTAGTTCTGTGCGTTTAGTAGACAAAATAATACAATGTTATAGCTAATTATTTTTGTTTATGATGGCATTAACCTCCTCAGCTTGAGAATTGACATATATATCAAGAGCATCGAATAAATAAATAGTAAACAAATATTCATGATAAATATTTACTTATTTATATAGAGCGGAAATAAAACTGATAATTCCCAAATAGAACCAACTTCCAGTGGGTGTTATTTTGATACATTTATATAGCACTCTACGTGGTACAGTGCATCCCATGTATCTAATTTGAGCAGATACATATAACTGGTATATATAATATATACAACAAACATACTAAATAGCGGACAAAAACTAAGCATATCAACATGATACCGGTACATACAGCAGTTTGTACTTACAATCTATTCAATATGTAATGAGAGACCCATTGATTGTAGCATGTTGAACAAACTGCTTTTCCAGCAACCCATGCGATATGATATAGCAAAAAAGAAGACCAAACATCATGGGGAAGCAATTTCGTGTTTTTTTGAGTTATTCCTAATGTTCCCAATAAAACCCAGAGTTTTTGCAAATCCACAGAGCATTTGCAATTTTGTGAGCATTGGTTTTCAATAGATTACGGCTTACAGGATTTGAAATGACAAGGGATTTCCAGCATGTCATAGGAGAAGTGGTGCATAGTTTCATGGACTCCTTCCAAAATTTCATTAAAAAAATGAAGGGCTGATTTTTTGTCAAAAAGAATCCAGAATCCAGTGCTGAGCTGCCACTGCGAACGATACAAGGTCAAAAAGAGGCTCAAGCACTTTCATTTCATCTTTGATGGTAGCCTTTTGATGCATAGATAAGTGTATTTTAGTTGCATCTGATTTTAACTTTTCAAATTTCACTTCATACCATTTTCATAAGTGTA